>CM002487.1:2872395-2885844 GCA_000325765.3 Leersia perrieri | reverse complement strand
TATATAAGGTAGTCATGCTCATATCTAAGCTAGTTATGTCCTCATCACTACTCATGGCTCATTATATATATGTCCCATTAGATGCACACATTATACTAATTGGTATTACACATGAATATGCCATACACACTATTTTATTAATGGCATACACATATATTATATTAATGGCATGCACACATATTAGATTACACATTCATTTTGTTTTCTCTACAGCTGTTATCAAACTAATATGGTTTGTTGATCACAACATGTTTTTCATTATTATATTCGAAATAAGAAACTTTGAATTTAGAAAATCTCTCTATTATGTCCATCGTGAGCTTACAATAGGTAATAGTAATATATTGCAATTTAAATTTTGAAAAGTTACCTTATCGGTCCTGTGACGATATTTCTTCTTCTCAATTTTCCAGCCATCTGGTAGAGACATTGTGTCTTTCCTTCCTTGAGGTTTCATACAAGGTGACATCCTCCACACGAACTGCCAAAGGGTTTTTTTACAATCAATATTTTCATGTGTAGAAGTCATAAGCAGAAGATTATCACATGGTTAATCTATAATAGGAAGAACATCATTTCAAAGTGTAATCATCTAATTTCTTGTCCTTTTACGATTTATTGCAATTTCAAAAGAAAAAATCCCTTATGTTTCCACCACAACAAAGCAACGTTGCAGAAGTATTAGAAAACCAATATGAAACTTAGGAAATGGTGCACAAAATGGCATATTGATATGAATCACAACAAAAAGCCATTCCAAATAATGAACTTGGAAAGGCTAATCTTTTCTTTTTTTTTAGATAATGGAAAATCTGGATTTGACTTTGAATTGAAGCTACAACCACTTATTACATCTCATAGCTCGGACATACAAAAAAAGGAATAAAACATTGTACTACGCACAACCAATGATACTAAGACTTGGAACTTAAAACCACAAAACACTGAAAAGAAGAGTTGGAAGAGGAATTCCAAAATATTACACGGATGAGACTCATCGCACCCGATCAGTCTCTTAGACGGATGAGACTGATCACACCTGATCAGTGATCAATTCTGGCACCCTCCTAAAATAACCAAAAAGTTCCAGAGGCACCATATAATGATTTTTTAAAAATCATTATTCCCAACCTAGGGCGGGTCGAGTATGAAGAAAAGACCCATATGGGATTCGGATTACCGAAATTGGATTTCCTTTTCAGTAGTCAAAGCAACTTCGTCACTTTCGTGTACCCATCGGACGGCAGCCCTTTCGGGGGTTCCTTAGGGACCGATTCACTCTGCGTAGATTGACTGAACGCAGAAAGCAGAAGTGTTTCTTCTCCTTGCTAATTGCCTAACTCAACACTTGAACATTGGTGTGTTTCACATTTAACTCTATCTAGCCAAATATCATAGCTAGCCCAATGCATTTCCTCGTCGTTGGGAATAGACCTTTGATAAAACTAGTATTTCAAATAAAATAAAAGAAGAAAGTAAAGTATAGAAAGTTCAGAGGAAGAGAGGGCGGACAACAGCGAAGGGACTCAAGTGAATTTTTTCCAAAATTGGATTTGAACCAATGTCCCCCGACTCCTCCCTCTACCGGGATCGTGATTTCCTCTTTTTTCCATTAATGCGCTCTTACTCTTTTCGTAAGGAACATCTTTCTAGTCCCACTCTTCTCCAACAGAGCTCCCTCACTGAGCGAGCATTCGGCATTCCTAGTATGCTCCACTCATTCTACGCCAAGCACCCAATCACGGGATCTGAATCACACTCTAGATCATACCTTTCACGAAAGAAAAGGACAGGCAGCCCCCTTTTTTTACACAAAAGGGGTTTGACCACCTTCAAGCTTGCCCTTGAGGAGAATCTTCCGGGCGAGACACTCGATCCTTAATTAAGCAACAGTCAGATATAAATAACAAAATTGCGTTATTCAAAAAGCAATCCTATTGGTAAATCTCCATCCAAAGTTTGCGAAAATATGCATGATGTTGTTTCAATCTTTACTTGTAGCATGTATCATGTATTCACCCTAAAAACATTATTGATGACTATAATATTCTGATCGATTGCATGTTCCATTTATACACTACTCAGTTTCTTTTTACAACAAAACAATATAAATGATATGCATGTAAATCTCACTTCCAATTATATTTGAATCAGTATCAATTTATTCACAACTCAATTCAAGGGTGCAAAAAACTAATAATATAGTACCACTATAATATCCTAGATAACAATAGTAATCGATGTATATGAGCACATATTGTGTTCTAAATAAGAAACAAAAGACCCTGTAAGAAAAAAAAAACTAGAATCAATGGATGGTTGAGTTCTTTACAACATTTGACAAATCTAGCAAGATAATTAACTAATTTGAGTTAGGAAAACATAGGATTGAGAACATACCGGTAGACAACCTTGAGTACTTAAGCGCGTACTGTGACTCTTGTAGAGAAAAAGATTCCTACCCCCAAGTCGCAAAGGAGTTGGATCCAAATCTGGTTTGTGTCTAGGGGCCGAGGGGGATGGAGGGGAGAAGGTGTGGCGGCGCGTCTGTTTTTTTTTTGGGGGGGGACAGGGGAGGAGGGGGCTATATGCTAGGTCGTGTAGATATAGGACAGTGTTAGGGTTCCCTGTTACACGTGTACGGTGTGAACGCATCATGAGAATTAGGCCGCTCGATGATGTCCATCGATATGGCAAGCTAGATATGCAGCCCAAGAGAGAAATAGCATGATTTTAGTACCCGGCCCATTAGTAGATGTGGAAATCCATGCAGCCCATAGAGTGTTGGTGGGGTTTCAGATGGATTTTCAGTTTATGGCCTACACATTTGGTTGTTCTAGATAAGTTAGAATTAATGGTTTCAACGTAATAGAGTAAGACAATTTGATTTATCTCTAGTCATTTCTAGACAAAGAAGTTTCTCCTCCCGATAGATTGATATGCTGAATACACAAAAAAAAAGAGCCATGTAAGATAGTGTGAGGATAAGCCATTCATCTAGGGATAACCGTTTTCCAAGAAACAAATATAACACATCCCAATCTGTTCTAGCAAATCAAGCACCACAGAACAAATAAAGGCGTTGAAACAAGACGATGCCTATTTACTCAATAGAGGTGTTCGAAGATGCAGAGGAAAAGAAAATAAAATCGAAAAAGTTTATATCTCCTTCGTTCCTAGTTTTGATGAATATACATCACTGTTCCATTAGCGGAGGGCTGAAAAGAGGGAGTAAGTTACATGTGTGTTCCATCCATCACCATCATCATCATCATGTTGTGTCAGGCACATGTGTAGCCGCCATACTGCTTGATGGGGGCTGTCGATCAGCACCAGCAGGTAGATCTTGTCATTCACCCTCAGAAGACCAAGATTACTCTGTAAGCTTCTCACCACATCCTAGGGGCACCTGCGGGGCTATATAGCTTCCTCCAAGACGGCCCCAACTGGGGGCCTTCACGTGATCCCAAGGACCAGGCCCACATGACGATGGCAACAAGACTTTTTCTACTTGGCCCCTATGAGTTGTGAGCCCACCTACGAGTATTTGGCTAGTCTGGTAATCCCTCATTGACTATAAGAGGAGAACCAATGCCTCCTAAAAAGGGGATTGATCAGCCCATAGGGGATAGAAGCCTCGTAGCCAAGTTCTTCCATAAAACCCTCAAAAGGTAGGGTTGACACATTTTAGACTTTCCAGACTCAGAACCAATCGAGGGAGCTCTGACTTATAACTCTTTTACATAACAAACATACACACAGGAATAGAGTATTACGCCTCTAGATGGCCCGAACCTATCTAAGTATTCCGTGTGTCCTTGCATTGGCCATTCCTAGGCCCCCATTCCAGTTGTTCTCTTCGCTTTCTCTCGCACTCCCTAGGCTCAACTCAAAAATAGGGTCCTATGTCCCCCTCCGCTTCATGTGCATGCACTGGCGATCCTGCACATCCAGCCCGCATGGTCGTGGCATCATCGACCGGCACTTCCACCCGTGACGGTGGATGATGCTCCCATAGGGCCACGACATCAACCCAGGCCACTCTAAGCTAAGCAGGTTTGTCCGCTTCTTCAATCTCTCCATGTGTGCCTTCGTACGCATCTCTGGTCGTTGTTCTTCTGTGACTTCTGCATGCTTGATTCAAGTCGACAGCATACTCCTCCTTGGGCGTGGTCATGACAGCATTGCTCGACTTCTCAACCCCTTCACCAGACTTCCCGCCCCTGGAAGCCCTCCTCAGGCATGTGAACCCAAGCTTTTATGCAGTATGTGGCACTACCTTAGAAGGATCGGTGTCGCATCCATTAGGGGGGAGAGGGGGAGGGGGCGGCATGGATCATGATCAGGTTGTTCGCTGATTTGGTGTCTTGATATGAAGCAGGTGGCGTTTGCAAACTCCGGGGAATGGCAATGGAGGGTGTCAGCTTGCTGGCATTCCATGGCAAGCTATACGTGGTGCGCAATCACGTAACTTTTGGTGAACCATAGATTCCATGGCAAGCTGTCTTGTGATGATTTATGATGTATTTTGAGGATGTATATATGATGATTTTTTTAGAATTTGCGATGATTTGATCTGTGAGGATCTGGGATTTTACAATTTGAGGTTGATTTGGGGATTTTAGTGCAATAAATATCGGTTAAAAACAATAAAAAAAATAAAAGCATACCAACCGGGGCCCTCTCCACTTCTTTAGTCCCGGTTGGTGTAAAAATGATTTTTTTCCAGGTTATTTTCACTGGGACTAAAGATATGCATCTTTAGTCCCGGATCGTTAGTCCCGATTGCAATCCGGGACTAAAAAGGGTTGCAAAGTGGGATTGAAGATTACTTCTCCACTTGTGGTTTACATACCAGCTGATCTTATGCTGGGAAGGACAAGGATTGTACCTGTGACTTGCATTGGTGGCAATGCGCTCTTTATTGATAAGAGGAATTAATGTGCTAGAAATTCTTGTATTTGCTATTAGATGGATAAGCTGTACTCCCTCCTTTCAAAATATATGACACCATTGATTTTAAGATATATTTGGCCGTTCGTCTTATTAAAAATATATAATTATTAATTATTTTGCTATGATTTGATTCATTATTGAATATATTTTGAACATGAAATATGATTTTACATATTTCACAAACCTTTTTAAAAAGCCGAATGGCCAAACCTATCACAAAAGGCCAACAGTGTCACGTATTTTAATATGCAGAGCGTACAAGGATAGTACTAGATGTTCATTAGAGGTGCTACTTTATCCACCAAAGCAAACCATATGATTATGGTGATTTTACAATTAAACCACACGTTTTTTTGTGTCTTCTGTAGATTTTGTATTCCTCGTGCATGTGTTTCATCTAGACCACACGATTATATTTGATCAGATTAGTTCAATTTTTACTGTCACTAACTTGATCCATGTTTTTTTCACTGTATCAGGCTAGGCGTAAACAGTGTAAACGAAAATAAACGAACTACTAGTAATGATGTCATGCTGATTTTATGACGGATGAAGTATCCATTAATTCTTTTGCTCTGTATCACTACGACGGAGATGCTTCCCTGCACTTGTAAATTATTGCATGTCATTTTGTCAGGCAACGATTTTATGTTCACGCCGCTAATTTAACTGTTACGGTATTTGCCATGGAGTTATTCATGCAAATGTCTAGCGAGAATTTGAGTTTGTGACAACTGAGGGGCTGCGATGGGTACTTTTTGTAATTTTCGATCACTACTGTAAACATCATACTTGTCCGTTGGGCCTAGATCAATTGCAACTTGTCCAATCCCCAATTTCATCCATACTCGATCCGTTCCAAAAAGAACGTATTTCTAGGTTTGAATCTGACATAGCATAGCAAGCCTATGTCTAGATTTAAACCTAAAAATGCATTATTTTTGGGACGGGTGGAGTATTTGACAATTGCATCTATAGTTGTGGTCCCTGTGGAAACTATTTAAGCTGCAAAGGTGCTTGTGTTACCCCCAGTGACTGGCTTGATGCTGATTTTACAAAAGGGCAGCACCCGTCAGCTCCCCATTTGACAGCCCCATCCAGCTAGCAGTGCATGCAATGCAGCACCAGCAGTCCAGCACGGAGCTCACCAGCAGATCAGCGGCATGAAGACAAAGGAACTCCTGACCTCTGATTTCTCTGTTGCTTTTGGCTAGCAGCAGTAGAGGCTGCAGAGCAGCATGTAGCTAGCGCTAGCCGCTATCTACACTTTCACCAAGTCGGAACCTGCATTCCTGCAGGCTCACACGTACCGGACCCCGGAGTACCAAGCTTGCTGCGTGGTTCATTACCCAGAGGGCACATGCAGTTTTGCAACACAGCTCAATTAACACTCCACCTTTTCTTCTTTTCTTTGAACAACTCAACAACACAAAGCATTGACTCGTGCTGCGGTGAATCTTACATTGAGAGCCACTAACATACAAATCCTAGCCGCCCACGTGTCAGTGCCAATGAATGCGTAGATAAAAGTGATAAGTTTATATTACAACCCTAACTATAAGATTGGTCTAAAAAATGACCCCTCAACTATGAAACAGGATATTTTTCACCCCTCAACTATCAAAATCGACAAAATACTCCCAAAGGACAATATAACCCGGTTTCAACGGTGGTTTTGATGATTTTAAAATCAAATAGTGTAAAATTTTATGTGATACCTAATTAGCAAGAGATGCAAAATAAAAAAATAGCTTGATGTAACTAAAAACATATAATTGGGTGTTAAACTAATGAAAATCACCATCAAAACCGGATTGTATTGCCCATAGAGATGCATTTTATCCGGTTTTGATAATTGAGGGATGTAAAATGTCCAGTTTCATAGTTGACAAGTCATTTTTAAACCAACCTAATAGTTAAGGGTTATAACACAGACTTATCCCTTGATAAAACAGCAAATGATCCATGTGTGTCTTGTGGACATCTTTGTCTAATAGCTAATGGACAAGGACTTGACATAGAAAGTTTGACTGACTAAAATAATATCCACAACTTATGCAAGTAAACTATGAATTTGGATATTTAACACATGTCGTCATTTGAGTAAGAAAATGTAGCGACCCTGGTAGTTATAATAAAAGCAGACTAGAGTACCTAGAAACTGTGGAAGCTTATATAGCAGTGGTTTGAAATTGAAGCTACCGTTTTGGTATCAGTAGATAAGTGGTTTTGGATTTGCAGGATGCCCGTAACAATTCCTAGCAAAACTAAAGCTATCAAGACCAGTACAGCAAAGAGTTAACTTTATAGCTTCAGTAGTTTAAAGAGTTTAAATGAAAGCTACAGAGCTTAACTCAGCAAATTCAACGCGCTCAACAACTGCATGCAAATTTAACCTAAATCACCACGGCATATCGAACATATGAAATAAACCAGGTTCGAACCGCGATTCACCAAAAAAAACAGCATAATGTGTGATGCCATCGTACTGTTTAAATCTAGCCAGTGAGCTCAGTAGACTGGTATGAATGAATGAGTCATCAGATGTTGGTGACCCAAAATTCCGAAAATGGAAGGGAGTGTGAGCGGCTGATAACCTTGTCTCAGTGGTCACTGCCTGGTTACCACCCTAAATCACAAAGAGTGGCAGAATGAATCGTTAGCATAAATACCAGTGGCAATGTATTAAATATATTGGGGCTTTCAGGTTTTGTAAGCACATAACAAGAGATGCATAACTCAAATTAATTTGTAACAGAACAATGGTAGAGCCCATGAGCATGTTGATCGACAAGTACAAGTATAATGTATAATGTTTCCATATGAGGGCGTAATGTACATGACCTATTTCTTGATGAAAGTTCTAGAAGAATGCAAAATTTGGGGTTGAAATGGATTGAATCAAACAATTCAAATTGATAATTTCGATGTACCAGAAAAAAAAGAGAGGTTATTACAGTGACAGGCTACAGCATTTTTCACAATGAAGATTGAGTATTAAAAAATAAACCAGTAAAACGAAGGTGAACTGCTACATGAAATTTCATGACAGCAACATGATCCCATTCTTCGATATGTATTATCACCAAATTGACTGAGTTAACCAAATGCTTCTAGTTTGATTGCTTGATGTTTAACCTCCCAGATTTAATAAGTACCATGAGGAATAAACTAAAGCTGCTCAGTAGCAAACAAAAACCTATTAACTCCACGAAACTCAAAAATTTTCAAAAAAACAAGTGAAGCTAAAGATTATGCATAAACATTTGTATCTCATCAGATTACACTAAAAGCTACTAGTAAACTATCTATAGTCAACAGAAAACTCATTTTCTAACACATAATCCAAAACTAAGCATTAAGCAGCATAACTACGATTTCAGAAAAGTTAACTACACATAAAATAGATTTCTAGATGGAATGATATGGAGAGAGAGAAAATGAAGTGTACAAAATACAACTCAGTCTACCAATGTAATTGAAGCTCATCTTATGCATGGATTGTGGAATGCTAGGATTTTGCCGAACTTCATTTTGTGGTTTATTCTTGCAACTAATGTAACAGATCATTTACAGCAACATCTGCTAATTTTTTAATGTCCTAAAACTGTCCTGTAACTCCATAACAAACCCTAAAACAAATGGATATACTTCTGAAGTTCGGCTTTCCCATCAAAAACAGGCTAATATTTTTTTTTTCAGACCTTTTGTATCGAGACTCTGTTATCTCTGTTTCAGACCTTTTTAATGTTCTAAAACTGTCCTGTAACTCCATAACAAACCCTACATTGGAAATTTGGGGTGGGGTGGGGTGGGGGGGGCGATGCTTCCCACTTGATAAAAAAAAGAACTAACAAATCTCGTGCACATCCAGCAAACTACTAAGGGCAACCATATAGAAGAATGATCTAAGTAAGCACGAAATTTTTCTAAACAAAAAGATAGAACTATAAATCCTATAGGTGGATAAAGTTTTGACTTCCAAGTCCAAGTGCCCAACACTAGCTTACTAAAGCAATGCAAACAGAACTGGCACCCAAATATAAATTGATCAAGAACAAGCAACATGACATACAGAAAACTGACATGGACAAAATAATCAAGGTAGATCAGATATAGTGGGAAAAGAAAAATATCACAAACATATGTATTAATGCGTGAACCAAGAAACATACGAGATAGTTATCTCAAATTATCTGTCAACAACAGAAATTGAGAGAAGCAGAGTTATCAGAACTAATAAGACACAATTGGAGTTGCAAAGAATGCTTGAGATACCTTTAAAGGTCGGATTTCAACACAATTGCAATATTCGATCAGCTAGTTTGTAAATTGCAGGTATTCTAATAGAACATCCGTAATTCTGACCTTACATCTACTAAAGCTAAGGGGCACGCAACGGACTATGTTACAGGCAAGAAACCACAGAAAGTAGCAATTCACTTTAGCATAAATAAGCAATTTAGCATAAAAATGATAAGAACAGTGAATTTCAGTCTTTCCACTAACCAGAAACTCTCAGACTTCTGGGGCGAGGAAGGCAGGAGGCCAGGCTAAGCGGTAGGCATAGATGGGGTGTCCATACTCCTTTCCATCTTCTGTGATCAAACGCTCCAGCTTGGCGGCCTCCATATGAAAGGAGTAGCGCCCATACCCCTCCGTTTTGATGAACAGCTTCCCGGTGCGTCCACGGTCGATGTCGCTGAGCCAGATGGACATGATCCGGCTCACCTTGTCCCTGGGCAACGCCGGCATTGTGTCGAACACCTTGCGCATGTTCATCCTCTTCCGCAAAAACCAGCCATCGTCGTTCTCCTTGGCCTCCCCACGCACCCAGAATTGCATCTCCTGGTTCTCCACTGTCGCCATGGCGAGCCGCCCGTCCTCCGGCGTCTCCCCGATTCGGAAATTGGCGCCGCTCGCCAGCAGCTCGGACGGCGCCCGCAGGTAGGAAAAGGTGAGCGTGGCAGGGTCCAGCTTGAGCACGCGGCCCGACTGGCAGATGTGCCAGTAGATGTCCCCCGCGGCGTGCACGCAGCGGCCCTCGAACCAGTAGGGGTCGAACTTGACGGTGACCCCCATGTCCCGCGGGAACGACATCCAGCTGCACTCGCCGTCGCGGTAGGAGGCGATCGAGGCGCGCGGGTGCTTGTCGTCGACGGTGAGGATGAGGGCGTCGAAGCAGAGCATGCTCGGGTGCGCCCGCGAGAGAAGGGCGGCGCCGACGAAGTGCCTGCGGGCGTCGCCGCCGCGCCAGCAGTCGTCCTGCTCCGGCAGCAAGTCGCGCGGTGGCGGCGGGAGGAGGACGCGTCGACGGGAGGCCGGGTCGACGACGAGGATGCGGGGGGGAATCCCGAAGGGGAGGAACACCGGGAGGAGCAGCACGAGGCCGAGGTGGACGTCGAAGATGGAGAAGCCCTTGGTCCCGTCGCCGCCGTCGAGGGAGAGGGTTGGGGAGGAGGCGTCGACGGGGACGAAGGCGACGGGGTAGCGGCGCGCCCTCGACGCCGAGAAGCGCATCGTCGGAGGCGGGTCGACGGGGTGGAAGAAGTAGCCGAGGAGTGGGGGAGACGTGACGCAGGCGCAGCGCGCGGCGGCGCGGCGCCATCGGTGGCAGGCGAGGGCGGCGCGGATGAGGTCGGCGGGGGCGAGGCGGCGGAGGATCTCGCGGAGGTCGTGGTCGGTGAGGACGGCGATCGGCGGTGGCGGAACGAGGGTTTCGCCCTTCGATTCCGACGCCATTGGTGGGTGAGGAGGAAGAAGGAAGGAGAGTTCTGGAGTGTGGATGGCTGGAAATAAAATGGTTGGGGCTTCCTTTCCTTTTGAACTTGTACCTAGGGCTAGATGCGTTTCAATTAAGCTTAAGATTGATCAAAATTCACGGAATTTGGTTGAAATTCGTTGAGAGTGAAACCTAGCTCGTAGACTTTATGGATCACAGGAAATGAACCGAAGGTCCTAAGTTTGAGGAAAGGATCCTCCAACTTAGGAGGAAGTTACAGGAGCGCAACTGTTCTTTTTGAGATGGATGGATGGCTCTCGTACATTTTTTCTCTATTGCAGTGAGAGTTTGAACTTAACTTTAATTTCTCAATTGAAAGCTTCATTATCTACAAAAAATTGAAAGCTTCAACTCCAACGAAATTTTGTGGATTAAATGGATCTTTTCGAGTTAATGAGTGAGAATTGAGAGTTGGTGCTCATCTATAGAATTTTTTTCTTCATTCTCAAATTGGGTTCAGTATTCTGTCAAAGGACGTTCCCTTTTGGTTTTTTTTTTTTTTGAAACTGTTCCCTTTTGGTTTGGGTCCACCTTGGTCATACTGAATGAGTTTACATGAGTATGAGAAACAAGAAAGTAATTATATATATGTATATATCGTGAATTTCAGGAATTAGGATCCCTATCTACGTACGTATCTATTCTACTAGTCGTAGGGGATATGGATCTTTATGTGCATCTACCACAAGGATACAAGCACACCCCTAGGCTTACCAGCATTTTGGTGATTAGAGTTAGATTCAAATGTATGGCCACAATAAACCCAGCGAGCAAGACACAATAAACCCCTAGACTAGAGTGTTTCACAAGCTATTTTAGCCCAAGCGAGTAGCTCTTCAAACTCATCATATCAATATTAAGAGACATCAGAATATCATATATTGCATAATAAACAACGCAGAGGAGATGATTATCAGAGGAATGAAATATACTGCCACCATACATAAAACTGAATTTTACAGCCTCTAATATAGACTCATAGATTGCTAAAGACCAGCATAACTAATGTTAATCTCTCATTTTGAAGCTTGGAAAAATATCTTATACTATGGCCTGCTCTTTTCAGAGTATTATGCAGTCAATATGTGTTTGCCTAACTAAGCAGAGACTCCACCAGGATATTGCTACTTCCTAGCTGGAGAACTATAGTGGTTCAAGTATGTGAGCAAAAATATGTCCTCAGAACTACTCCCAAAAACCGTCACCCTGGAGACCTGGATCATAAGAAATGCACACAGAATTGCGTTAGCAGTTCCCTCTGAACCAAATAATGAACAAAACAGGTGCTTTGTAAACAAATCAAATGAAAAAATATGAATATATATTTCAAGTGTTATTTTGGAATAAAAACATTTTTCCATATTTCTCCATTTGGAGGTTATCAAGGTAAAACAGAGACAATCAAACTGATTGGCAACCATAACACACCCAATATATACAGTTGAGCTTAAACTGATCCACAAGCTGAAAGTGTAAATTTATGACACTAACAAACATCCCTACAACTCAACCACATGTATCTCTTTGTTATCTAAAAAGACCAAATGATCATAATATGCAAATTACCTTGAGCCATATCAATATGAGGAAAAAAAAAGTAAGCTCATTCTTAATGAAATTCAAAGCTCCATTCCATAATTTAACAATTCAAAAGGACTTAAAGATTTCTAAAGATAATGTCATTTCACTCTTCGTGTAGATTTTTTCAATAAGATTGAAGTTTCTTAGTACGCTGGGCTACTATTGCATTAGGGCCTCCAAGAAACATGTTGTGGAATGCATATCCAGATTTCTCTTGCAAATCAGAAATGCATGCAGACTTTTTTTTTCCAAAAGGAGTTAAAAGTAATAAATATTTAGGTGCAAATGTCACCTAATTATGGAAGTGCAAAGCACACCTAATTAATATTATTTGAACTGTTAAACCAACACAATAAAGAAAATTAATTTCAGGCATACCAAATCACATAAATACTGGTAAACAAACATCAGGTACTGTCAGGATATGATGCATCGCAGTTTTAGTTGCAAGAAAGCTAACAAAATCCAAAAGTCCTAGAGAAGTTTGAAAAACAGAGATAACAGAATAACTTAAGTTATTCCCAAGTTCACGTACAATACAATAACACTTACATCTGAAGGTGCAAATTAATCAACAAGATACGGTGATGGTGTTGAGTTCGAAAGCTAGCATAGAAATAATCAATTCAGACACTAGAATCATGGCATCATTCACAACTGACTAGCTAGTAAAAGTGCAAAGCAATATGCAACTTTTATGAGACAATCAGATGGCCCACCCATATCCTTAATTCATCACTATTTGACTCCAATAGCTATCATTAGCAAAATATTACCTCCATCCTTTAATATTTGACGTTGGTATTTTGAACTAACCACATAAAAGAATGGAGGGAGTATCATGTTACTGGAATTTTGGAAATCATAATGATCACACAGATCCTACAATTACAAATCACATATACAAGACCGGAGTACTCAAGCGGATTCAAGTATCTCCATTAGATACTTTTTTGTGATTATCATACTGATACGGGAGGGTTGCCCGACCTTCTCGACGTAGGATCCAGATACACCAAGTAGTCAACAAAGTGGAGGAACAACACGCAACCAGCGTTGCACACCTTTCATCTCGCCTTCGCATAACCACATGATGTGGAGATAACTATCGAACCCTCAATCTCTAATGA
>CM002487.1:2815668-2865919 GCA_000325765.3 Leersia perrieri | reverse complement strand
CCCAAAAAAAAAATCAAAGGAAATCCCAGTAAGCATTTTCACAATCCAATTCTAAATAACTCCCAACATAATTTATTTCCTTTTATTTCATTACAAACATCACTCCGTTCATTATAATCTTGTCTTTTTAAAAGGATGTTGTGAATTTGCTATCAACTTTTCCATGAAATGATCCAATCTTATGGTTCACAGTTTAATAATCCTTTTATACATACAATTCAGGAGGCAAATAGGCCTTGTGGCACTCTCAGCTCCACTTATTTTGAGTAGCACAGTTACATTACCATAATTCAGATGTTTCACTTCAAATGGATTTACTTTTTAAATCTTCACGAGTAACATACTAACACTGTCGGGAAAATATTTTCATATTATTCAACCTTTTATCTTATAGTATACTATAATCAAAGATACATACATTTTGGATGTTGTTGTTAACATTATTTTTGATATGACTGACAGTGGGGGATCCCCTCACCTTAAATTTAATACTTTCAAATGGTTTACGATGAAAAGGCAGGCAAGGGTTTGAATGAACATTGGCCATTTGAGAGTAAATCAATGCCCTGATTCTGGGTATTCTTGTCAGTTGAGAGTAAAAACACTGTAGAGTAGTCTAGTACGCAGCTTGTCCTTCTTTCTGTTTTTTCTTTACCATGAAAAGTTCAGAAAGAGAATATGAACTCCTCTTGTTCCATACTTCCATCGTAATTGGAATTATGTTTGCAAACTGCGATTATCTGTTTCTTGGAAACTGTTCTGATGGCGCGTGTATTTTTTCTTTCAGGACGCTGTCTTTTTGGGAGGAGGTATTGACACATCTTTTCGGCTGATGTTAGTTCTGATACTTTTAGTTTAATTCTGCGCAAAGTAAGATCTAAGTACACTTCCATCTGAATGCATGAATATAAAGGTGGAATCTTTTGTTAGTTTGGTAACGATCCTCGGCTCAAACGAAACTATGTAAACAGTAGGGTGATGTAATGTGCTAATTCTGTGATTCGCAAGGATAGTATTCTGAGAAAAGTAGTTTGACATTATGCTGCTATTAGCAACCTAGGTCTACTACTGTAATTGCAAGAAGAGGTTATGAAACTTAATTTTACTCATGATGGGAGAGCTGACTATCCCATTTAATTTAATCTCTCTCTGTCCTGCCCTGTTTATTTGTGTGCTACACCCTACATGATGGTTGGTTGCATCGTTTGCATAGTCTGAAGAAATACAGGTGGTGGGAACAAAAGCTTGAGGTAACGATTCATGTGCTTGCTAAACACCAATGTTCAGGTTGAATCCTGAATGCTTGTAGCAGGTTTCTGAAAGTGTAGCTGGATTCTGCATGCTCCTTGGACAAGCTAACTGGGTTAGTTCTGTCTTTAGCATTCCTTTGACCCTAGTTCTCATGTTGGCCACAGCCTAAAGATTGACAGGGCTAAAGCAGGGGCGACAACCAACAGAGATGCTGCTGTAGCAAGAACTAGGCCATTAAATTAACTTTTCCCATCTCCTCTTCTCTTCTCTTCCACCCAAGAACTTTGTTTTCGCTACATTATATCCTACATGCCAAATGTTATGATGAATCTATATAAGATCATCTATCAAAAGAGAAATAAGTTTGTTGTCCCCTGATTGCGAACTGAATAGATAATTTCCATTGGAACAATCTTCTAAGGATACGTTTGGTTGGAGGGATTTGTCTGGATGGGAGATAGCCGCCTAGTTTTTGTATCCGTTTGGTTCGCGGGCGAGGTTTGGATAGGGCAGTTCGAGGAGGGAATATTCCACGTACATGTTGGATGGATGTATTCGGGTAAAATTGGCCGGATGAACTCATCCACCCTCTCTAACAACGATCGTTAGTGATTGTTTAGTGATAATTAGCATATTTAGTCATAAATTAGTAATTATTATTTCAAAATTAGTATTAATTAGTTATAGTTGATATGTTATGTTGTTAATTAGTACTAAGAATGATAAGATCAATGATAATTAATATATGTAATTATATATCAGTAATTTAATATGCTTAACCTATCCATCTTCATCCATCCAACCAAACAAAAAACAGGATCGCCATCCCACCTTGACCGCCAACCAAACTCATCCTAACTTTCCACTGTTTTGTGGATGGGAAAATAGTCAACTGTAACTCTAGTATAGTATTTTTCCTATGTAACTTGTACTCTATGCAGGGATCTCAAAGTGATCCAACGGTCCACAAATTGACTATTTTGAGATAAAGAAAACTATCAGAAGTTTTCTGGCAATTCCAATTTCTATTTCAACTAAATGACCCAAAGCTTGCAAAGAAGATACCTCAATATACACTGATATTGTACTAACGGGCACTACGGAAAATGAGAGTGTGTCAGATAAAACATACCATTGGAAATAATATGGATCATTTAGTACTATTTTTTCCTTTAAAATAATTGTATTATTTAAAAATACGATTTTTGGACTCTTAATTTATTTTGTTTAAGAATTCAGTATTTTGTTTATGTAATCATGAGATTCGAGATTAATAATTACTACATTCGTTAAGACGTTTTGATTTTTTTTTAACTTGACCATTCACCTTATTCAAAAAAGTTATGAAAAGTATCATTTCTTTTGTTTGTGACTTACTATATTATGAAAATGAAAAGTACATTAAGCATAACATATCTTTTTTTATATATTTTTTCACTAGATTTTGAAATAAGACAAATGTTCAAACGTTGTAGGTAAAAATCAAAACGTTTTATATTCTGAAACAACTGGAGTAGCAAGTTATAGTGAATGCACATCTTATTTTAATATAACTATAATTTGAAAACAAATATACTGATCATACGATTAAATTTTTAGTGTTTAATACTAGAGTGACAAATATATTGGTATCTTGTGTAATACATGAGCTGACAAGTGACGACTACGATACATAATGATGTCTTGTGTAATACATGGGCTGATACATATTACAACGCTCAACTATTAGGTTGATCTAAAAAGGACCCCTCAACTATAAAATCGGGTATTTTACACATCTTAACTATCAAAACCAAACAAAACACCCCACTAAGTGCAATACAATCCGGTTTTAATGGTGGTTTTGATTATTTTAAATTTAAATAGTACTCCCTCTCCATTTTATAAGGTAAAAGTTTTGACTTTTTTACCTGTAACATTCGAACATTTATCTTATTCAAAAATTTAGTGTAAATTGGAAAAAAAGATTACTCATGATTAAAATACTTTTGATAATAAAGTCATGATGAAAATACTTTTGATAATAAAGTAAATAATAATAAAAAATTATTATTAGCATAATTTTTTGAATAAGATGAATGGTTAAATGTTATAATAAAAAAAGTCAAAACTCTTACATTATGAAATAGAGGTAATATATTTTTTTTCTACTTATGTGATACCTAATTAGCAAGAGATGTAAAAATAGCGTGATGCAACTAAAAACGTATAATTGGATATTAAACTAATGAAAACCATCATCAAAACCAGATGTACTGCCTTTAAGGGTATTTTCTTCGGTTTTGATAGTTGAGGAGTATAAACTATTCAGTTTTATAGTTGATGGGTCGTTTTTAGATCAACCTGATAGTCGAGGGGTTATAACATAAACTTATCGCAAAGCAATGTCTAGGGTGAGGGGCAATTCGGAGAAGGTGTTAGTGGTGTCAATGTGTGCATGCCCATCCACCAGGATTTAAAGTCCTTATGTCTATGAATATTACCCATGCGCTAGGTGGTGCATTTACGGTTGTGGGTGTGGGTGGGTGTAGTGTTGAGTGTGCAGTGGTTTATGCAAGTCTACTGTGTAATTGAATAAAAAAATGGCAGAGTGGAAATTTGAATCCAACATTTTTTTTCCTCCCAATCAGACAATTTATAAATTTAAAAATAACATAAACGTTACCCAAAGAAAGACTCCAGCCTCCAGGTACAGCAACGGTTTGGGCTGCGAGCATCGTCGCCATTTTGGGCCGTCCGCAAGCAGCCCGTAGCTGGGCCCATTAACAGCCCACTAGGGTTTTGCTCCCTAAGGTCTCGTCTCTCCACCTATATAAACGCTTCTCCTGCCCCCTCTCTTCTCTCTTCCATCCGTTGCTCGCTCCGCCGCCGCCGCCTCCTCTTCCTCTTCGGGGCCTCTACGCCGCCGCAACCATGGTGAGCTCCGTCCTCCTCTCACGCCTCGCCGCGTGCTCCCCTCTTCGCTACTTATCTTCGATCTGGCTCTCTTCTGACTCGCGATTTCTGTTGTTCTTGGGTTTTCCAGGTGAAGTACTCGAGGGAGGCGACGAACCCCACCAAGTGTAAGCTTCTTTCTCCGTGTCTCTTCTCGTATGGTGATCCGTTCGGATCTGAGGATTTTCTGACCTGTGGGTTTCTGTTTGATTCGCTGCAGCCTCCAAGGCCATGGGCCGGGACTTGCGTGTGCACTTCAAGGTGAGCTTCCAGAGCCCCAAGAATGCATTTCAGAGATCTTTACACTGCTTATGATCGGTCGATTCATTGAGATGCTTGAGTTGAATTCTATGCCGAGTATAGTCAGTTATTTAGCTAGATGTGTTTGTACCCTGTTAGTGTTTTATTATTTTCTGGTACTTGTTCTTGTCTGCTTGCGTCTGTGTTTACAGTTATCCTGCATATTTGAAGCTAAATATGTATGCTGGTTTGGTTACCATTATACAATTTCAGTTGATTGGTTGGTAAATACTAAGTTCAAACGTTGTTTAGTTATGCGTACGCACCTAAAGAAAAAAGCAGGATGCTGTTCTATCTATAAGCAGTATCTTCGTAACCTTTAGGAACATTATGTTCATCGTTATTGGGTGAACCGGTGGACACAGCTCAATGTCGACTGGTTCAGTAAATGATGGCACATTTTTATTCTGCTTTTCTTTGCTTACGAAATGGTACGCCCTGTCACATGCTCTTGGTTCTTTGTTTGTACTGCCCACTTGTTTGGAAGAAACCTAGTTCTTTGTTTAGGCTAAAGCTGTGATGGATAGCTGCCAACAGAAGTTTTTGCAAGGTCCAATTTTTTGTTCAACGCTCATTACTGCATACTGTAATTCTATTGCCATGTGTACTGTTTTGGTAGGCAGTATGCACCTAAAGAAAAAAGCAGGATGTTGTTCTCTACATAATCAGTATCCTCGTAAACTTTAGGAATATCATAGTCATTGTTATTGGGTGAACCGGTGGACAGTTTGATGTTGATTGGTTCAGTAAATGGTGGCACATTTATTTTTCCAGTTTTAATAGTCTGGTAAAACTTCACCTAAATAAAAAAGCAGGGTGCTGCTCTCTGTATAAGCATTGTCCTCGTATACTTTAGGAATATCATATTCATTGTTATTGGGTGAACCGGTTTACACCGTATAATGTTGATTGGTTCAGTAAATGATGACACATTTCTTTGTGATGTACATTTGGATATCTTTCTATTAGTGCTGCTTTGCTCTGCATTTCAACCTTTGAAGTAAATTGTCGTTACCATGGCATAGAAATGTCCCCATGTGCTTTTCATTGCGAATTAACTTTGTAACTGCAAAGCTTGTTGGTTCTGTTTTGCAGTCAACCAGTATTATTTGATTTGTTCTGCACATTTTCTTGTACAACCCTAAATAAAAAAGCAGGATGCTGTGCTCTCTTGTAAGCAGTGTTCTCGTAAATTTTAGGAACATGTTTCATCGTTATTGGGTGAACCGTTGGTCTATTCCTTGTCCATTGGTTCAGTAAATGGTGGCACATTTTTGTGAAATGTATCCATGTTTATGTTTGTGGCTTTAATCCCTTGTACTTTGTTGTACTGTATACACTGTTATACTGTATACCCTTACTTTTTAATGTATGGCATCTTGTGGTTTTCTTGGCTGCTTTCGTTGTAAATAACTGTGTCTAATACTATTTTACTTTTATTCCAGAACACCCGTGAGACAGCTTTTGCTATCAGGAAGTTGCCTCTGGGCAAGGCCAAGAGGTACCTTGAGGATGTGATTGCCCACAAGCAAGCAATCCCCTTCCGTAGGTACTGCGGTGGTGTTGGGCGTACTGCTCAAGCTAAGAACCGCCAATCAAACGGCCAGGGACGCTGGCCCGCCAAGTCTGCTAGATTCATTCTGGATCTTCTCAAGAATGCAGAGAGCAATGCTGAGGTTTGCAATCTTGATTCTTGAAGAGTTTTGTTTATGTCCAGCCATTGTGATGTAATAATAACTTCATTTCTGCACCACAGGTGAAAGGTCTTGATGTTGATACACTGTATGTGTCCCACATTCAAGTTAACCAGGCCCAGAAGCAGAGGCGCAGAACCTACCGTGCTCATGGACGCATCAACCGTAAGTTTGTCAATGCCTTGGCTTGGGCTTTGTACTGCTTTTGAATAGTAGTTTCTCATCAACAATGATCCTTGCTACTCATGCAGCTTACATGTCCTCCCCATGCCACATTGAGCTGATCCTGTCGGAGAAGGAAGAACCGGTGAAGAAAGAGGTTTGTGCAATTGTGCTTCTGTTCACTGTTCAAATTTACCTTGTTAACAGCTCTATTGTTTGTACTAATTGCTGGGTTATATTATCTTTGATTCCATCTAATGATTATAAAACTTCTTTTGTGCAGCCCGAGTCTCAGATCGCAGCCAGGAAGGCCTAGAGAAGGAAGCTTTACACAACTTCCGCCTGCTTGTTAGATCAGATTTTAGCCTGTGTCTTTTGGCTGAGTTAAAATTTTGGCTGGCTGTCTGTGCTCGTTTTGCCTATCGAAATACTACTAGCTCATTATACTTTGTCAAAACTGTTATCTCGTGTACTGCAATCTATTACCCTAATTCTGGAGGTGTTTGAATTATTTTTCGAGTTGCTTCTGTTCCTCCGAAGTTAATTTCTAATTGTTTAACCTGATTTGACTGCTTCATCCGATTGTTGTTTGTGTCATCCTTGATTAACGTTTCCGCCTATTCAAGAGTCTATTTCATATTTAATCCTCGATCGAAAGTAGATCAATTTTTCTGCCACTAGGTTTTCTGACGTATTAGTGCTAGTGTGCTACCGTCTAGGGCTGTCAAAAAAACTCGGAGCTCGCAAGCTGCTCGAGCTTGGCTCGCTCTAGATTCGATTCGAGCTCTTAATGAGTCGAACTCGAGCCTTGTCTCAAGCTCGCGAGCTTGGTCGAGCCGAGCTCGAGCTTCTCTCAAGCCTCACGTTGGGATAGTTTTCATTATTTATTTGATAAGCTAGTAGATTATCTATAAATTACAATATATATTTATATAATAAAATAATATTTATTAGTATCATATATTAATTGTTTAAGTTGTTATTACCATTTCTTCTAATATGATTAACTTATACAATATATGTTATTACGAGCTCGAGTCGAGCTCGCGAGCCTAATCGAGCTCGAGCCGAGCCTACTTCAGAGCTCGAAGATAACATAGGCTTGGCTCGAGCTACTATCGAGCTCGAGCCTAGGCAGCCTGACTCGCTCGAGCTCGGCTAACAGCCCTACTACCGACTAAACCTAACCTTCTAAATTAACCTGTAGTGTGATGTTTTTGTTCCACGCACGATTCAAACTTCACCGTATCATATTATACGATTAAGCTGGTCTTGGACAGTATGCGCTGAAATCACAATCTATGTGGCATCTTGTGAGTCTCTGGTAGAGGAACTGGCTGCATTATTTTCTAATAACAATTTACAACTTTGTTCTACATTAAGGGCTCCTTTGGGTAGGACGAAATTCAAAGTTTTTAAATTTTTAGAAAGAGTTAACTGTGGTATAATAAGTTGAGTGGTGGGTGCGATGTAGAAATATGGGAACATATCTAGTGCACACAAACTAACAAATTTTACCAAAAAATCTAAAAAAATTTGAGCATGTACTTTTAATAGTTTTACACATATCTGCAAAATATTATCTTAAAATTCTTTATATTTTAGGCACAACAAAAAGATAAAAAATCTGATAGTTTTTTGAGTAAAAATCTATCAGAATTTTGTTATTTTTATTGCTCTTTGTGTATAGTGAATTTTAAGATGATACTTTGTAGATATGTGCAACACTATTGAAAGTACATGCTCAATTTTTTTCAGAATTTTTGGTGAAATTTGTTAGTTTGTGTGCACTGGATATGTTCCCGAGAAATGTACATTCAAGTGCAAGTGGATGTGTTCTAGTACAAGAACCTGACATTTGGTTAAGAGCTAGATAAGTAATTCACAATGTCAATATGTCATCACTAAGCAATCTTGTAGATAATAACTTATAATATTACATTTAATATAATTATTGCATTGCTTATCAATTTGCACAATTAATTTGTTTTTTTGGTAACTTCTCAAATATCAACTAAAGACATCTTTCATATTAAAATTCGATTGACCTTTTATATTACTATAATGACACAAAATGTTTGTTTATAAAATCAATAAAGTACATTAAAAATTAAGTATTTTAAAATGAAATGTGTAAAAATATATCTGAAAATCATGTTATTCAATATCTCACTCAATTTGTAAGTTATTGTACTAAAATCTAACCCATCATTTAAGTTGCACACATACGCTCACTTCCTAAGTTATTGTATTAATATTGGACCTTGCAGCCAAGTTAGTGCACTAGCACACTCACTTCTCAAATTCTTTTATTAAATTACACCCATTTGCCAAGTTGTGATATATTGTGTTTGGAACAAAGGATTGAACTTGTCCTATTCGTGGAGTTTGGACTAATACCTTCGGAAAATTTCCTACGTCTTCTAACCCAGTCCAATGCATCCCCTCTTTATCTTTCATCTCTCTTTTGATTCTAACAAATTCTCATGTTTGTATTTGTATCATCCAAACACAATATATCACACAATCCTGTGTTAGGAATTCCCGCGGGATTTGCCTATATGGGATATTCCAATCCTATGTTTTTCTTATTCCCGTTTTTCAAATCTTGTGTTTGAAAGAAGCCTTAGGTGTTCTATTCTATAATTTTCATAGCTAACCTTCTTTCAAAACTACAAATGTTGATGTTGCTAATTAGCTTGGGTTCCTTCTGTTACATGCTTCATTTCTATTTGTGATGGTACAATAATTTTCCCCAAGTATTATGGCTCTGTAATATTCCAAGCCGGGACTTTTAATAATTTGTCCCCTTCTGTCTTAAAATACAATGATCTATAATTCATTTTTTTTCTTAAAATATAATTAGTTTTATATACACCTACCCCATATCTACCAATCACAACCATCTTCCATTTAATTTTCTACACATACCTTCTTCTATTAACAAATCACAACATTTTTGCTCACCTCAACCTTTTTTTCCTTAAAAAATAAAATAAATCCTTTATATACTGAGACAAGGGAGTACACCATTTCCTCTCTCACTATTGACCATGAGTGCAAATGCTATTATTCTATCAAATGTCCCTTGACTGCATGGTTTCATTTGGTATGGTTGTATCACTTATTTTTCTTTCGGGGGAAGAAGGGTGTTCGGCGCATTGAGTTGAGCAATTGTTTGTTGCATTTTTGGGAGTAATTTGTTAATCGATGGTGTTTGATGCCAGCAATGTTGCTCTTCCTGCAGCTTTGACTTCCTCTAGAGTCTCAAGTGCAACTTCCTGTACTTCGATTTTTCTCAATACATTCTTAGCTCAGAAAGTAGATACTGATTTAGAAAGCATGGATTGCCAATATTGTTCAATCTTTGAACTTTCCCATGCAATAGTTGGTTCCACCAAAAATGTCATTTGGAGTCATTTGTATATCATATAAAAAAGAAAAAAAAGGAAAAACAAAATATTCATCATAATAGGTAAGGGTAGAAACAATCATTTAAATATATTGTTCTTGCATGCGAGGATGAGGTGACGTTTATTCAAGGACTATACTTGCTCCAGTTTAAAAATAATTGACGTTTCGAACAAGTACACGGCGCCATGGCCATTGGCACAATAGACCTATTTGTAAATATTTTATTTACAAATAGGTCCTCAGAGGATCTATTTAAAAAAATACTTACAAATTGGTCCACGACGCCTATGAGTCTATGACCATGACAATGGGGACCTATTTCTAAAATAATTTTTAATAGAAAGTCATGGGAGGATCTATCTATAAATATTTATTTACATATAGGTTCATGAAGCCAATGTCATTGGTGCAGTGATACTTAACGTTTCTGATTTTCGCGACCATGTTGGCAAGAGGTACAACGCTAACTTCACTAGCGCGTGCCGTAGGACCACGGCACCAACGATAACGGTGCTTTGAAAAGATTCTGTCGAAGCACTACCCTTCGACCATACAATATGTTGGTTCAGATATGGAAGGCATCTCCGAATAGCACGATGACCCACTCGAACGCAACTCTCTCCCTGACTATTTCAAATGATATGAACTAGAGTATGTAAGACTATGTTGTATTATATGCCACTTTCTATTGCTTCCTTTTTTTTCAGAAATCCTCTTCCTTACAGGTGCCCTTGACGGGAAACGGGAAATTATAGGATTGCCCTCTTGGGTCTTTACAATACCGAGGGCCTATGTGCCAATTCGCTTTACATGAGGGGCCCACTCTTGCTGTTTTTACATGATGTCACGTTCATTCTATAAAATGCTAGGTGGTCCTAGAGTTGTTGGTTTCTTGTTTCCGGCTTGTTCCCTCCCTGTCGGTGAAGATGGCGTTGACTGGCTCGAGTGCCTCGTAGCTGTTCCCTTCGAGCTTCCCTGCACCATTCGAACTCCTGCTCGAGAGCTTCACCGCCGGGAGCTGCTGGTCGCCCCACGCTCCAAGTCTCCACCTGGGTCTGCCTCTTTCGAACGTACATTTGAAGTCCACGAGTTATCTCTCTAGATCCTGCAAAACTGCATTTAAGTGGTTAGGTTTCGAATTCTTGGCCGAGCTTGGGGGTGGTCGAGGTACCAGTGCTGATAGATTCCCTCCTGGAATAAGTTTTTAGGGGTCTATTTATAAATAAGTTTTCTAAAAGGAACTGTAATGTAAAAAATTCTCATTAAGAAACAATCAGAGCTCAGAGATTTGTTTGGATGACCTAAATATTAGAGAGAAATGACCATGGAATGAAAATTCAAGGGCTTGGCTATTCACCTTTCTTGAAATGAGTGATCAAATTCTAGGATTATACCAAGAGAGAGAAATAGAGTGCCCACTTCCAAAATTAGGATGGTTTTAACATAAATTGAAGTAGCAGAATTTACTTTGGTACACCATAAAAGTTGGCTCTTGAGAGGACAAGTGAAATCTTCAAGAAGGCCAATGAAAAATTAGAATTAGGTTGTGATGATGCTTCGGCTCCGTTTATAATTCAAGGTGGATTACTATAGTTTTATTTCACATGGGGTACTATTATATGTTTTTATCGATTGATGAATGATATATGCAATTTGATCCGCAAATGATAATGTTAATATGATCTAAAAACATGGCACTTTTGAGAGATGCACATAGTTAGGTGGGGAGATATCTGGTGAAAACCAAAAATAAATAAAAAACGTGAAAACCTGAACCTATTTTTTTTTAAATTCATGAAATAATTTGCATAGATAGATATACACATGAAACACACCTCCACCAAATTTCAATTCAAAACTCAACTTTATTTGGTGGTATGTTTCATGTGTATATATATCTATACAAATTTTATGAATTTAAATTTTTAGGTTCGGGTTTTCACGGTTTTTACTGATTTGTGATTTTCAGGGGATATATATCACACACACATTTATTTTTCTTACGAGAAAGCACATCTTCCTCGCAAAACAAAAAGGCCCATCACAGTGTTCAGCCTAGCACAGCGCCTGCCATTCACTCAGCCCATCTCCACATCGGATGGCCCAGAACCCAACCCGCGTGGGTATAAATACCCTTCCTGCCTCCGCTCTCGCACTCCTCCAGGAAAACCCTAGCCGCAGCGGCGCTCTCCCACTCTTCCCCTTCCCCACCCCATCGGCGGCGGCGGCGGCGAGCGGAGAAAGATGGCGGACTCGACGGCGAGGACGGTGAAGGACGTGAACCCCCACGAGTTCGTCAAGGCCTACTCCGCCCACCTCAAGCGCTCCGGCAAGGTATGATCCTACCACGCTCCATCTCCCCCATCCAGATCCGCGGCTGGCTTCGAGTTGCCTTGCATCGCGATTGCTGTTGGTGTTGTCTCGCGTAGAATCTCCGTGGCGCTTGCCCGCTGCCGCTGCGATTTGGTTTGGCGTGAGTCGGGTGCTGCAAATCTGTTTGCTTTAGGCTAGTTGTGTGGTGTAGATATGATATTGTAGCCGTTGATATGGATAGTTGGTTGCTAGTTAGAACTTTTACTCGGCCAACCTGGATGATTTGTTGTTCTGTGTGTCGTGGATAACTCGTTAGAATTGTTGTGAAGTTTGATGACCTGTTGAATCGTGATGATAATCCTACCTGAGAATCCGGCCAGAAGGTCCTGGATGGTATTTTCAGCTATTAAATGCAATTCCTTTCTGTTGTGTGCATTCTGAGGTTGGAAATGTCTTTTGCATTGGTTGTTTTGAATAATATTAGGGTCTTATTATTCCCATTGGTTGATTAAAATTTCATTATAAGCTTAATGTTAAATGCCAAGAACACATCTGAGGTTTGTGGTAACACTAATTGACAAGGCCACATGATTGTAGTATCAGTGAAGCCTTGAATGATTTCATCATCTCATTATCCATGAGCTAAATTGCATGGTTCTTGATTATCGTTTTAGATGTGAAATGACGTTATTTTCTTTATGCACTTTTATTTAAGAAATATAGTTTCTTATGCAATGCTAATATTGACTGCTTGCGTGCCATCTAAATTTATGCATGTTGTGTTAAAAGGCAAGATCGCAAGAATTAGGTTTGTCCTTTAGAGTCAAATGATTGTAATATCAGTGAATCAGTTGATACTTGTTTGATTACATCGTTTGCTTGCTGTAGCTAAGATTTCATTTTATTTTTCTATAGATGGAGCTTCCGGAGTGGGTTGACATTGTCAAGACTGCAAGGTTCAAGGAACTCCCACCCTATGACCCTGACTGGTACTACATCAGAGCTGGTAAGGAATTATATGATGTTCTTCTTCTGCACCGAGTGTTTTGATCGTAGCGATGTTTGTTAATTCTTTTTGTCACTTCTGTATCACAGCCTCAATGGCAAGGAAGATCTACCTGAGGCAGGGTATTGGTGTGGGTGGGTTTCAGAAGATCTATGGCGGACGACAGAGGAACGGTGCACGCCCCCCACACTTCTGCAAGAGCAGTGGTGCTGTTTCTCGTAACATCCTGCAGCAGTTGCAGAAGATGGGTATCATTGATGTTGACCCAAAGGGGTAATGCTGCCGTTTCTGTGCTTTTATTATTTCTTATTTTTGGGTTTGTCAGTTTGCTTATGCTGTATTATGCTGTTCTGTTTGCAGTGGAAGGCTCATCACCTCCCAGGGAAGGCGTGATCTTGATCAGGTTGCTGGAAGGGTTGCTGTTGAAGCCTGAGCAATCGAAATCCTCTTATTGTGGTCATGTTTCGTAGTAGAATTGAACTACAGTTTTGGATCAGGATTTCTCCCGTGTTTGTTTCTTGAAGTAATTGGAAGTAGATGCACCCAGTTATGTTACTGTGCTATATTTTCTGAATTTCAAAATTAACTGCCAGATCTTGTCATTGGATGACTTTAAAATGCCTCTGAAGTCTTGTTGAGGTCAATTGTTCTGTTCTGCCTGGTTCTAACCTTTTATTCTCGTACTGTGATGCACTACACTGTTTTGCACCGTGATAATACGTTCATTCTTGTGGTGCTAATGTTGTTCCGGTTGTTTGCTGGAAGCATACTAACCTTGGGAATACTTTTTTCAGTTACATGTGCAGCGGTAGTTATACGTGGCGGTAAAATAGTTTCATATATTCAGGTTTGACATTCTGGGTCGTTAATTTTTTAACACCGTATTTGATCATTATTTCTGAGGTAATTAACTCTAGCTATCTATGGATGGAGTATGTGTTGTGTGCGTTATTGGACTTGTTTTCCTACGTCATGTTCATTTGTTATACTCATTTTCAAGGGGTCACGCGTATTAGCAGTTCGATTAGTTGCTACAAGAATCACGCATGTATGTGCTGTATTGCGTGGGTATACTTTAGTTCGTACGTTAATTTGTTACATTCATGTAGGCAGCAGTTTCTGGCCGAGTGATTGTTTCAACCATTATTTGTAACTTGATTCTTAGTTTGCTACAAACCACAGAAGTAGGGTGCTACGCTTTCCAATGGCTTACCTGTATAAACTACTATCTCTAGAGGGCCCGACCCCTTAGACCTTTTCTCTATCTCTCTTCTCCCCACATTCACACGTTTCGGGCTCTAGCCCGTATCCCTGGGCCGAACAAAAAGGGGTTCCACGGTCCCCGCTAGACGAGCTCACGCTTCGACAGTTGGCGCGCTGGGTAGGGGTTGCATTTGTTAGTTTGAAGCCTCAGCTTTCTACTCTCTAGCGAAATATCCATCCCCATCGTGACTGATCATGGTGAATGGCCCCGTTCTCCGCATTCCACTTCCGTCCTCTGCGGCGGTGGAGAACGTGGTGGTGGAGGACGTGGATGATGAGGACCTGGAGGACGAGGTCAACAGCAGTCCGAACCATCGGCATCGCTGATCTCGGGCCCAGGATTCTTCCCCGCCATCACCGCGCAATCCCGTGGCGGCTGGTGAGCATGTGATGCCCTGTGGCACCGCCCCAACAACGGTCGGCTCTGGGTCCCACCCAAGCAGGCATGCTGGTGGTTAGCGCCCAAGTGGCCGCACCGCTGCCTAGAGTTTGGTTCGCTAGAAGGCGCTCTGCAGGCGGCGGAGGCACTCGTACATCACTCCCCGGTGTCTCCAGATGCAGGGCCTAACGTCCAGCGGTGGCTGGACGGCGTGGCCAAGCTGGTCACTACGGCGTAGCGACACCTGGTCGACGCGGATCTTTCCACCACAGGAACCTCTCGTGGTACGCTCTCTACCATGTCCACCTCCCGGCGACGAGCGTGAAGAGCAGCGGCCGTGACATGGGCCCACGAGGCCCCCTGGCTACGGTAGACAACGGCAGGCAGCAGGGTGACCTGTATGCCAAACCCGATGTCCGGGTGACAATCGAGCTTCAGAGTGCGCTTCCTCTTCAGGAGGAGCGTATGCTCGGTGTCCAGTGGCGCGATCCCCGCTACAGGCGGCTGCGCGGCCCCCGCCATCCCCTTTCTACGGGGTTGGGTGCCAGGCCTTCGTGCCGAGCCTCCGGAATGTCTGCTGGCCTGTGAAGTTCATGCCCGCCCTCACGGAGAAGTACGATGGCACCGTCAATCCCACTGAGTTCCTCCAAATCTACACCATGGTCATCGTGGCCGTAGGGGGTGATGACCACGCCATGGCAAACTTCTTCCCCGTGGCGCTGAAGGGCCAGACGCGAGCCTGTCTACTGAACCTCCCAGTGAGGTCAGTCCATTCCTCGGAGGACCTATGCCGGCAATTCACCTTGAACTTCCAGGGCAGCTACACGCGCTCGGGGGAGGAGGCAGACCTCCACGCGGTGAAACAACGGGACGATGAGTCCCTCTGTCAATACATCCAATGGTTTTGTCAGGTGCATAACACCATCCCCTCCAGCCAGGCCCATGCGGTCATTTACGCTTTCAGGAATGGTGTTCGACATAACCCCATGCTGGAGAAGATGGCCTCCAGGTAGCCCCAGATTACCAGCGAGCTCTTCGAGCTGGTAGACCGTGTGGCTCAGAGGGAAGAGGCCTGAGCCTGGAATTCTTCCAGCCCAGGCACAAAAGCCGATGCCACGGCACTGCCTGAGCCCCGCGAGGGCCGGCGAGAGAAGTGTCAGAAAAGAAAGTGATCGCACGACAACGAAGGAGACCATGTCCTCACCGCTGACGGTATTGCGCATCCCCCGCGTAAGGGGAAGACCACGAGCAACTGCAACGAGCCCTCCAACAAGGAGCGCTCGGTGGATAAATGGTGCTCCGTGCACAACACCTCTCACCACGAACTCACTGAGTGCCACTCGGTCAAGAATCTAGCAGAGCACGTACAGAAGTACGAGCGGGAGAAGAAGGAGAGTCGCCGCGAGGGCAAGGCCCTGGCGGCCTCCACAAAGAATTGGCGTGAGGAGGCCAAGGGCAAGGCCCCCTCCGATGACATGGAAGACGATGATCTGGGCTACCAGGAGCCCGAGCATGCCGTCGCCACCATGACGGAGGTGCGTGCACCCATGCCTCTCGTCGCAGCTTCAAGGCTACACTCCTCCGTTAGCTTCACTACCTTAGTGGTTGGGTAGTGGCCTCTTGTTGTTGAGGATATCCTTCAGGTACCTTGCATAAATAGGCACCTGCATGGCATCTAGGAGAGGCACGTTGATATGGATCTTCTGAATGACCTCCAGGAAATGAGCGAACTGCTCGTCAATGGAAGGCCTTCGGCGCCTCTGCAGAAATGGCAGCAGTCTGGCGTTGGAGTATTCCTTCGGCGTCGGCTTATCGGGTTCTGTTGCCTTCTCAACAACAGGTGTAGATGGCACTGCTTCCTTCTTGCTGTTGCTGGTTGTAGCTGCATGGTAAGAATATGGCGGATCCTGAGTGGACTTACCTCCCATCATGGTGATCGCATTAACGTTTTCAACAGAAGACTCTAGTTGCCCAGGAATCTTCCCAATTTCATTAATAGGCACTAAAGCAGCAAGTTGAGCCAACTGGGTTTCTATCATTTTATTAAAGCTAAGCTGGTTCTGGAAAGCAAATGAGAAACCATCTAACTTGATATTTATGTTTTCTAGTATCTTATTTATCTAAAAAAAGTATCTTATTTGTGGCAACTATTTTCTTATTAAGACCATCATTAATTCTAGACTGCCCATAGATTGCATCTCTTAAGGAGGTTGGACTATATGAGTTACCTTGTCCATTGTTGTTATTGTGGTTGTTCCCTCTTTGGTAGTTTGGACGGGGTTCGTTCCACCCCTGACCTCTTTGTGGACGGAAGTTGTTTCCACCGATGTACATCACGTCGACACGGGTCTCGGGACAGTCGTTCCGGGAATGACCCGTGTTGCCACAGATCTCACACGTCATGTGTGAGTCCAGAGCATTGACGGTGCCTTGAAGTCTTCCTCTCTCCTGATCGTTGAACTTCATCAGGAGGTCGATTTTGGCAGCGAGCAGGTCCGTCTCCTTGACGGTGTGCATTCCTCGCTGATGGGACTAGAGTCGCTCATTACTCCAGACAATGTTGGAGGCCATCTTCTCGATCAGCTCCATAGCTTCTCGAACCGTTTTGGAGAAGAAGGACCCTCCAGCTGCCGCATCCAGGTGGTCACGGGATGACGGGGCAAGTCCATTGTAGAAGCACCGCAGGATCACCCAGTCGTCCATCCCATGGTGAGGACAGGCGGTGACATACTCCTGCAGTCGCTCCTAGGCTTACTCATCTTTCGTTTGTGGGAAACTTGAGATTCTCCCGCAAAGGGCATTTGTCCTGCCCATTGGGAAGAATTTTGCCAAGAATGTCGTGGAACATTTATCCCAGGTATTGACATTAGCACGGTTGGCGTAGAACCACATCTTTGCCTTCCCGAGAAGGGAAAACAGGAATAGACGGAGTCTGATGGCATCCGCGTTGACTCCCTTCACCTTGTACGTGCTGCAAATCTCCAGGAACTGCTGGAAATGAGTACTTGCACCTAGTTCAGCTTGCCACAGAATGGGCTAGCCTTCACCATGGTGATGAGGCTGGTCTTCAGGTCAAAGTCACCATCCCCAATGTTAACTTGCGGCCCAGTGGACACGTGAGTGATGTACTCACGAAGCGTCTTCTCAGCCATCGAGAACGAAATTGGCGCTGGAAGGACTATTTCCTTGTCGGAGATAGTTTTCTGAGGCAGAACGACCCTTGCTTGACGCTCCGAACGAAAACTTCTGGATTGTCCTGGAAGTTCTCCGGCAGATTGAATCCAGTCATACACTACCCTACTTTTACATAAATAGAGAAAGCAACCAAATTTAGCCTGCAGAGGACAATAACCCATACAGGAGTATACATAAAATATTGGCAATAGTTTCTTCTTAGAAATCTTTCCCGGCAACGGCGCCAGAAATGCTTGTTGGTATTTCTTAACCTCATCCCTAGAAATATAATTCCCAGCGACGACAGCTCGAAATATCAATGGTAATGTATGGTTTACAGAAATACACCCGCAAGTACACAGATGTACCATTTTAGCATTTCACCCGGAAGTATTGCAAGGTATCGTATTTAATCCCAAGGGAAGATTTGTAAGAACAAAACTATACCGATAAATTTATACTTGCACGCGTTATAGTCTTATGCAGGGGTAAATATAATATCAAGGGTAGGTTGACACACAGCTCAGCTCTAGCTACTACTATATTCCTGAATTAGACTAAGTGTATATAGGTTAGTTAAGTTCCATTCTATACTTCTAGATACAAGCATTAGTATATCCTAACTAGTTTTCATCATGTAGCCTAACCCCTCTACAATGCAATATCCCGATGCATCGCAAGACTACCCCAGGTTGCCGAGTTTCTTTCGACAACCTTTCATAGCCATCCAACCGAAGCGGGATACGGAGGTGTATCCAACCCCAGGATATTCTATGTAGGAATATGTACTACGCGGGGGGACTCCCGTACTGAGCTGTTACTTTTAGTGGCCTGTAAATCACCAAGAGTACATATGCCTAAATAGCGGTAAGTCGTAGCCTAAGCCCCATGCTTAAGCTACTACTCACTACTCTACAACTTAGCATTTGAAGTAGAGTATTAAGCCCCGAACCCATGTCCCTTGGCTTAACCTAAGCAGACTATGAACCCAGTAGTTAGACACAATACCAACATCAATGCAAATCTAACAAGTTGTAGCTACATAACTTATAATAATCAAATATAGACTAATCATGTCATTCATATTCTATGATTGGAATATAATACTAACTTTTATAAAGAAGAATATTATATTGAATATCAGAATGCCTTACAAGAAGAAGAAAAAGCTACTAGAATTTTACCCAATTCCCGAAGCCTGCGCTGGACTTAGAACTATTCTAGCTCTATTCCACCAGTACTATACTAATACTAACTTTATATAGGCTCTCAATGACGGCAGCTTCTCATGCGAAATGACCATCATGTCCCTCAGAACCACCATCGGCAGTGCATCTAGAACGTCCACGTGGAAGGTTGGTAGGAGAGGCGGCACAACTGGTTCGGCTGAGCCAGGGTGGCCTCCCACCGACCTCTCCTTTCTCGAGCTGGCTGACAAGTGGGCCCTTACGACGGTTTGAGGTACGATGACGTTTCTTGGCGGTTACACCTGCCAGGTGGCCCTCTCATCATCAAGCTTGCTTGAGACTGAGATTTTCTTCACATTTTCTTCTCTATTTTGTATTATTTTTCCTACAAGTAAATATTTGTAAATACATTTTCACTTTATTCTAAAATAAATGTGTATTGCAAGCATAGCTAGTTCTTCTCTACTTTAGTAATATTGACGATCGAAATAGGTCGATAACGACCGTCAACATGAGCCCACTGGTCAGTGGAACGTGGCCAAGAAACACTCCAGAAACTAGTCTTTTACTGCAGTGAGTGATCACCTTTTGACCCAGGTTTTAACCAAACTACAGTCTGGGTAAAAATGTGATTCTGCCCCTGAGGCTTGCGTGAGACATGTACTACCACCTTGCACAAGTGGCTTGGTCAATTGGTCAGTGGTTTAACTTTAATGATCTTCTAGACATGTGATCAGATAGTGATTATCAGGTTTTTCAGACTATTTTTTTAAGTCTTGGACAACTGCTACATTCAATTTTTAGAAGAGAAATTAGTATAGTTAGAGGGTGAATCAACTCAAGAAGAAACTAGGGTCTAACCTCCATATATTTATCCAGGTTTTGGCTGAAAATGTTCTGCTCTAGATCAGCTTTGAGTAAATTTTGGCAAAGCCCCAAAGTGGGCTCCAGAGTATCTGTTAATATCAGAATTTAGTGAGTTGATCAAGTTGTCAAATGAAGGAATAAAATCATCAAATTTTGCAGGTTGTTTATTTTGAGAAATTTTATAGGATTTTTAGGTCTCAAATTTTATCCTTAATAATTATTAGTTGGCCATTGCATTATATGCAAATGCTCTAAAATGAGATTCAAGAAATCCAAAATAAATCCAAGAAATCCACGGAGGGAGCTAGTAAAACAGGTTATTGATGTTTTTGTTATCCCACTTGGCATAAAAATTGCCACGTATTAAATGGTGCATTGACCGATATTTAATGCATCACATATACGGTATTAACTATGTTTAATTTTGTACTTATCTTTTTGCGTTTTTAATTAGTTTACTGGTTGATTTACTGTATTTAATTGTATACACAAGCAATACAACATACCAGTTTTAATTAGTATACCGAATGATTCACTGTCTTTACTGAGACATGTATGCGGTCGACACAATTAACACCTAAAAAATATGATTACAGATTACACAATCAATGTTTTCAAATTAAAACCGCAATTAGCACACACCCATCCCACATTCCCACCACCATTCTCCCGTTGTTTGCTCCGTGACCGCGCATTCCCTCATTTGCGAAGCCGGCGCACCTATGAATCTGGTGGCGTGCATTAGCGATTTTGGCCGCCGCATTTGCGAATCCGCCGCCCAGCTCGGAGACACCAGATCCGCCATAAGCTCAAGAATGTCACGAACCCGGGAGTGGATGAGATCGGGATCAGACAGGATTTCGATTACTAGCACTTAGGAACCAGAATTGGTGGGAATTTGGGGATCAAGAGAGGAGAGTTCGTGAGGAGGAAGGCAAAGACAGGAAAGAGTTGGATTACTTTTTGGTTCATCCACGATGCCGTGCTCTTGCACGCTCCTCGTCCTTAAGTACAACGAGTTCATGAATGGGCCACGCCAGGCCGAGTCCCAGGGTGGCCGTTACATAGCCCAATCCCTGGCCCAATACATCAATGCTTAAAAGATAAACATATCCCGCCCAAGTCAGAGATCCTGACATTCTCCCCTCCTTAAGAACCGGCTTGCCCCCAAGCCGGTGCTGTAGGAAATCTGGCACGCAGCTCCCGAAGATCTTCCCAGGTAGCAAGCTCATCAGGTAACCCAGTCCAACGCACCAACACTTGAGGAATAGAAGCATCACCGCGCTTGATTAAGCGACGTTGCAGGATATGCTCTGGCCAGACCTGGACTGTATCATCACAACAGGCAATTGGTAAATCAGATTGAACAGGGGTACCTGGTTGAACCGCCTTCTTTAGCAACGAAACGTGAACAACCGGGTGGATCAAGCTACCAGGTGGAAGTTGCAGTCGATAAGCCACTGTACCCACTCTGTCCAGAATCTTATAAGGCCCAAAGTAACGAAACGATAGTTTTTGACAAGTTTGCTTCATCACATACATCTGAATATATGGCTGCAATTTAAGGTAAACAAAGTCACCAACAGCGAATTCTCTTTCAGATCTGTTCTTATCTGCTTGAGTCTTCATTCGCTGCTGAGCTCTTGTTAACTGATGGTGGAGCAGCTCATTCAGTCGAGTTCTGTCCCGTAACCACTGCTGAATATCAGGGACTGTACTCTGTCCCACATCCACAAGGCCAAAACTATTTGGTTTTCGAGCAAATAACACTTCAGAAGGAGTTTTACCAAGAGCAGTATGAAAAGAAGTGTTATACCAGTGTTGAGCTTGAGGAAGCCATTGAGCCCATTTGGATGGAGAAGAGTGGACAGTGCAACACAAATAAGCTTCTAGACACTGATTAAGCCTTTCAGTTTGGCCGTTAGTCTGGGGATGATATGAAGAACTCATATTTAACTTGACGTCGGCCAACCTGAAAAGTTCTTGCCACAATGCACTGGTGAAAACTCTGTCTCGATCAGAGATGATCACCTTAGACATCCCAAAAGTGTCATAGATATGCTGAATAAACAGTTGGGGCCACCTTGAGTGCTGTAAAAGGGTGTGACAGAGCGATAAATTTGGCAAACTTACTGAACTTGTCAATGATTACCAAGATAGTATCATGGCCATTGGATTTAGGCAAGCCTTCGATGAAATCCATGCTAACCGTGTGCCAAGCTTGTAGGGGTACAGGTAGTGGCTGAAGTAAACCTGCAGATCTGCAATGCTCAACTTTAGCCTGTTGGCAAATTTGACAAGCTTGCACATAAGTCTGAATATCCTTTTTCATCCCTGGCCAAGCAAAAAACTGTTTAATCCTTTGGTAAGTAGCCGTCTGACCTGAATGACCTCCCATACCACTACTGTGTAATGCCAACATGACAGCTTGATGAGCTTCTGTATAGTTACCCAGCCACACTCTATCGTTGAACTTGATAATACCATTAGTTAGCTGAAACCCATCTGATCAAGTAGGCTGGATGCTAAGCTCTGTCAACAGTTGTTTAGTAGCAGGGTCCTTGTTATACCCTTCCAATACAACCTCCAACCACTTGGGTTGAGCCATAGAGATAGCAACAAGCTCCTCAGTATCTTCTTGACGAGATAAAGCATCTGCCACTTGATTATCACAGCCTTTCTTGTATTTGATTTGATATTGGAGACCCATAAACTTAAGGAAAGCTTTATGCTGCATAGAAGTGGTCAGATGTTGCTCATTAAGGTGAACTAAACTACGATGATCAGTTTGAATAATGAATTCCCCATGTTGCAAATATTGTCTCCATTTAGTGACGGCTAACAATACTGCCATACACTCCTTCTCGTATGTGGAAAGAGCTTGAGATCTGGGACCTAAGGCTTTGCTGATAAAGGCTATAGGATGCCCGTCCTGCATTAACACTGCTCCAATACCTTTAGCACTGGCATCAGTCTCCACAATGAATTGTTTAGTAAAATCCGACATTGCTAAAACTGGTGCTGTAAGCAAACAGTTCTTAATAGTGTCAAATGCTTCTTGAGTGCTAAAAGACCACTGAAACTTGACTCCTTTCTTGAGCAGATTTGTCAATGGTTTAGTCAGAAGGCCATAATGTCGAATGAACTTCCTATAATATCCAGCTAGGCCTAAAAAACCTCTCAGCTGCTCTACAGTCCTGGAAATAGGCCAATTCTGCACAGCCTGAACCTTCTATGGATCCGTGGATACCCCATGAGCCCCAATAATATGGCTTAAATACTCTAGTTGCTGCTGGGCAAAAGAGCACTTACTTTTCTTGATAAACAACTGATGATCCTTCAATATTTGCAGAACAGTTTGAAGATGATGAACATGCTCTTGCAAGGACTTGCTATAAATGAGGATATCATCCATAAATACCAATACATATTTTCTAATCAGATGCTCAAAGATGGTGTTCATTAATCCCTGGAAGGTGGCTGGAGCATTGGTAAGACCGAAAGGCATGACTTTAAATTCATAGTGCCCATGATGTGTTTTAAAAGCAGTCTTGTGTTCATCAGCTTCCAGCAACCTAATTTGGTGATACCCTGATCTCAAATCTAGCTTGGTAAACCATTGAGCCCCTGCCAATTCATCCAATAATTCATCCACTACAGGCATAGGGTACTTATTCTTCACAGTAATAGTGTTAAGCCCCCTGTAATCAACACAGAATCACCAGCTACCATCTTTTTTTTTTTTACTAGCAACACTGGTGAGGCAAAGGGACTAGAACTAGATTGGATCAGACCTTGATGGAGCATTTGCTTTACCTGAGCTTCAATCTCATCTTTCTGACTAGGAACATATTTATAAGGCCTGATATTGACTGGTTTAGCATTTGGTAACAGAGGTATGGTATGGTCAAAGGATCTATGGGGAGGCAATTTGGTGGGCTCCTGAAATAAGTCAGCAAATTTAGTCAGCAAGTTGGTGACAATAGGAGGTAACTCAGGAGAAAAATTGTCTTCCTGGACACTGCACAGTTGAACCAGATGACACACAGCTCCAGTCTTCAACATGCCTTGCAATTGTGGCCCAGTAATCTTACCACATTGGTTAAGATCTGCTTGTACACCTGCTAGCCTGACTGCCTTATCATTCAGTTGGAATTGCAACCATTTCTGCTGCCAATGGACCAACATAGGACCGTGGGCTTCCAGCCAGTCCATTCCTAAAACCATATCATACCCTCCTAGAGGCAACACTTTAAAATTGGCTTTGAAGGTTAACCCTTGGCACCACCAGTTGAGCTGTTCCACTTGTCTGGTACACTGCAATTTTCCTCCATCAGCAATAGTAACATGTAGAGTTGGTACTGGCTGGGTTGATAATCCTAACTTGGACACCAACTGATCAGACAAAAAGCTGGCTGAACTACCAGAATCCACCAAGATGAGGACCTGCTGCCTGTTGATTAAGCCCTGCAACCTGATGGTTTTTCTACCTTGAATACCAGCCACAGCACATTCAGAAATCAAAAGCTCTTCTGCTTCACTATCACTGTCAGAAGTGGCTGCTGAATCATTAGTCTGAATCTACAAGAATTCCAACAATTCCTCCAACACATGCAGTTGGACTGCTTTGGGGCATTTGTGACCAGGCCCAAACTTTTCCCCGCACTTAAAACACTCCCCTCTTGCCTTTCTGGCAGCCTTTAAAGCATCATAACGGTCCTCCCACTTGGGTTTTTCATCAATCTTCTTAATATCCTCAGGAACAGGACCAAGAATACCTTTAGCTGCATTGGGATATTTAAAATTTGGCTTGTATTGTTCCCTGAACTGTGCCCTGATCACAAGTTTAGGGGAAAACTTCAGCAGCAGCTCCTCCTGCGTTTTAGCAAGACACAAAACAGCATCAACTGTGCCAGGCTTGTGCAGCTTAATGGCTGCTTTTATCTCAGGTTTAAGCCCCCCAACAAATTTTGTAACAAAAAATATTTCATCATATCCCCTATTGTAAACTAGCAACCTATGCATCAGTTCTTCAAATTTCTTATGGTATTCTTCTACACTACCCACTTGCTTATGCTGTTCAAGCTTCTCAAGATACTGTTGATATTGGTCCCTACCAAATTTTGAGTTAACCGCAATACACAGTTCAGACCAACTATCAACATTATGTAAGGCTTCATAGGTTTGCAACCACAATGCTGCATTACCAATGAAATGCAGTGTAGCAAGTGGGGCCCAATTACGATATGGAACCTGGTACATCTTAAAATACTTTTCAAAATTTGACTTCCACAGCTTAGGGTTATCACCATCAAACCTAGGGAAATCTGACTTGGGCATTCTAGGACCCTGGGATTTTCCCCCAAACTGAGAATTCATAGCCCCTCTCTCTGATGTTTCCCCTTTTTCAAAATGACACGATTCAGAGAACATATTGGGCTTACCATTGGTCAGGAACCGCTAGGAGAAGGTGAATTCTCCATGAGCGAATCCCTGGTGATCAGATTCCATGCGGTGCCCCTTGGGCGAGGGATCGGCCGCCTGCTTGTCCTTGGGCGGCTCGACCTCTAGTTTGGCCACGCGCACCGAGATTCCCTCAATGGCCTGACGCAAGCTTCCCAAGCCCACATCGACCGCAGGGATCCACTTCTCCAAGTCGCTCATAGACCCAACTATGCTTGAGATGCTATTGGTGAGATCGGCGACTTGCTTGCTCATATCTGCCGCTCCCGCCTCAGCTACTGCCATTCTGTCCGAGAGATTGGCCTTCTTCTTCGCCAGCGTGGTTGGATTACGGGCTCTAATACCAAATTGTCACGAACCCAGGAGTGGATGAGATCGGGATCAGACAGGATTTCGATTACTAGCACTTAGGAACCAGAATTGGTGGGAATTTGGGGATCAGCAGAGGAGAGTTCGTGAGGAGGAAGGCAGAGACAGGAAGGAGTTGGATTACTTTTTGGTTCATCCACGATGCCGTGCTCTTGCACGCTCCTCGTCCTTAAGTACAACGAGTTCATGAATGGGCCACGCCAGGCCGAGTCCCAGGGTGGCCGTTACATAGCCCAATCCCTGGCCCAATACATCAATGCTTAAAAGATAAACATATCCCGCCCAAGTCAGAGATCCTGACAGAGAAGAGCCGTATTTGGGCCAGCGATGGGGAGAGGTCGACGACTGCCGGGCGACGGCGGCTGCTGTCTGGACAAACGAGATGACATGACCTCGTCGTTGCCTCATCCTCCTTGCTGCCATTTTGCTTTTGGTGGTGATGAGTTCAGTTCCTTCCATTTTTTCTATGGTACGAGGGTGATTCAGTTTTGCCTGATTGGTTTGGTTTGATATTTGATTTTGGACTTTATCTCCCGTCCACCCTGGAGGCCTGGACTCGCTTGTCGGTGGGCTTTTGCCGACCCACTGTTGGAATCGATCAAGATCGGAGACAAACACACACGAACACGAGAGAGTAGCAGAGATTGAACACTGGACAGTGGCAACGAATGCCCTGGCAATGAATGCCTTTTTCACTCGGTTGTTCTCTTATTCGCAAACAGGATGACACAAGTGCTTTTTATAGGCCCAGGGCGACGCACAACGGAGCACGAACTCCATCCCCGACCTTTCCTCGCACTACCCGCATGACCCGGCTCACGCTGTGCACGAGCACATACTCACGCACACGACGCCACACTCTCCAACTGAACCCGATACAAACGCTGGCAGCTAGCCTGTGCTACAGACTCGACAAACCTCCATGCGATGCACAAGTTAGCAACGATCACACACACACACTGCACGCAGCCTGACAAAAACACACACGGTCAGGTTTATTTCCTAACAAAAAATGTGTTCTTGCTATCAATATAGTTTCCTAACGCCGCCATCCAACTGCACAAATTTTCAATCGTATCAACTCCAATAATTCAGAGCTTGCTAAAATTCTTGAGAATAAAAATCAGAACACATGTCTTCGTACATGGCGAGGCTTCATCTGGAGGTGGTCACATGGAGGAGGGAGGCGCATCATCGTGCCGCCACTGGGGTTGAGGGAGCATGGCTGCCTCACCTCCGCTAGGGCTGTCTCCATGGCGACCTCCTCCTCCCCAGCGCAAGCTGCTTGGATCGGATCTTGCTCACCTTGACCTTGGTGTCGGAGCCGTAGAAGGGTGTTGGCCCATAGGCAGAAACCCAACCGGTAGAAAATCTTTCTGCACCTCAAAAGCGAGTCCATGAGGTGAGACACTCCCCTACTTAATTATAAGTTGGTGTCACTTCCCTTAAACTTTTAATGTGGGCTTATAAGTTGGTGTCACTCTCCCTAAACTTTCAACGTGGGACTATTCCTAACAATCTCCTCCGTCACACATCGGTGACCCTCAACTCTGACCGGCCCCACACACGGACACATACGGGGTTCACCCGTGGTCCACTGACCGGGCCTCACACCTACGGTCCACTAGACCGGGTTGGACTGGGCCTCACACCACCCCAGTGTGTACAGGGCAAGATTGGGGACCCAGCTCTAATATCATTTGTTGCCCCTTAGACGGAAACCTAACCGGGTGGAAATCTTTCTGCACCCCAAAAGCTATCCTACATTACTACAGAACATGTAATAGGTGAGGTTCCAAACAGCCCATAGGCGGCGCACCTATCTAGTGACACCTTTGCGAGGGCTGTATAGGTACAGATTCCAGGAGCCAAAAAAAAGCCGGCTCTCAATCAGCTTGAATCGAGCCAATTTATCGAGCCAAATCTTCCCCCAAAAATTATTCCTTCGATCCATAATTGAGTTCCAATCACAACACAGAAACAATGAATCGAGCCAAATCCCACTCCACAAAATATTCATCAGATCCACAACCAAAGTTCAATCAAAATAAAACATGAACACACAAGTTCAATCAAAATATTCATCAGATCCATAAACATGAACCTACAATAGATCAAAGTTCAGATCCACAATTGAGTTCCGCCGCCGCCGTCCCGATCGCCTTCTGCCATCGCTGCTGCGAGGTCGAAGGCGGCTAGATCCGGCCGCCCTTGACCTGCAGGACGCAGAATCCAACAGGGCCCGACCTCCTCACCGCCCGATCTGTCAGTATTGCCGACGCCTCCACCTCCACCAGTCCAAGCCGACTGGGATGGGGGAGAGGGAGCCGCCGTGCTCGCCACTGCCGGGAGGCCGGTGGCCGGGTTGGCATTGGCGTCGACCTGCGTCGCGACGCACTCGAGCAGCCGACCAGGACGAGGACCCCCTTGGGCCCGGGCGCTACTGCTACGGCGTTGGAAGAGGAGACCAGATCTGGTGGCTGGATCTAGCTGCCACCGGCCGCCGCGCCACAACCGCCACCGGCCGCCATTGGATCCTCAGATGAAGGCAGAGGGGCCAGGTGGTCGCCGCCACCGTAGAGGGTCCAGGCAGCCGCTGAGCCAGGCCGCCGCAGCCGCCGTAGAGGGGACAGGCTGCCGACGCAGGTGCAGAGGGGCCAGGCTGCCGGCGGAGGATGGGAGGCGGCGTTGGCGGAGGATGGGAGGCGACAATGGGGAGAAGTGTGGAGAGAGCGATGGTGGAGGAAATAAATCCCCATGATCTTGATCCGACTCGAAATGTAATTAATGTGGTTTGATCTGATCGGCTCGCGTCCGCACGTAAAGGTGTCGGTAGAAATAAGTGGCACCTATATTAAATTATAGGTGGAGGTTTTTTATGAACCGTCAGCTATATTAATTTATAGATGTTAGTTGTGATAATAAACCGTCACCTATGCTATAGGTGGCGGTTCTTGTTATGAACCGCCATTTATAATGTAGTATAGGTGGCGGATTTTAACTTTCCAAACTTATGGTGATGGGATAAGGCCTATAGGTGGCGATTTTTGACCTTTTTTGCGGAACCGTCACCTATAGAGGCACTACGTATTAGGGGTTCTGTAGTAGTGCTATGAGGTGAGGCACTCCCCCACCAGTGGCGGAGGACGAAAACAAAAGGAGGTGTGGCTCAGCTAGCGTTCTGTAAACACAATAGCTACCTAAACAAACAGAGATTTTTGTTCCTTTTCTTCTATGGAGAAACAAAAGGAGATTTAACTATAGTTGTTCATCGATTTTAACTGGCAAAAACATAGATTAATTTCTTTCTCTCTTGTGACGTACCACAGTCTATCCACCATTAGAAACCATAAATCACAAAATAGGAATCAGATAACAGCCATGCTTTGATGCTTGCTCTGCTTCTCTCCCGACCATCGTGCATGCGCAAGTGAGACCGGAGCCCCGCGGGTGGGGGTACTCGCACCAGACAAGGTATGGCTTGCGCCAATCCTTGCCTTGCCGAGCGCTCCACCACTGCCACCCACTTATAGGTTGGTGTCACTCTTCCTAAACTTATAATGTGAGACTATTTCTAACAATCTCCCCCGTCACACATTGGTGACCCTCAGACCTAACCGGCCTCACACACGGACACATACAGGACTCACTCGTGGTCCACTGATCGGGCCTCACACCTACGGACCACTGACCGGGCCGCACACAAGCGTTCCAACTGGACTTTGGGCCTACACCATTAGTCCTATATCGAAAATTTAGAAGTGACACCAACTTATAAGTGGGGGAAGTCTCTCACCTTATTTATTAGGTTTTGAGGTGCGTAAAGATTTCCTCTTGGTTGGGTTCCGCCTATGTTCTTTGATTCTGTCCTGTGACAGAAACATCAAACATGTAGTAGTAGTCGTAGATATCAATATATACACACCACTAGTTTACACTCGTGTATATGACTCATCGTCGTCGTCGTCATCATCATCATCATCATCAATAGCTCTCAGATTTCTTGATTAATGAAGCCTAGAGTGAAAACCTGACCGACTGGCGACTGATCGTTAAGAGTTTCAGACGCTTCAGATGGGTGCAGTTCTTGGGTTCGTCTTGTTCTTGGCTAAGAAGAGATTTTTGAGCAGCCTGAGCATCAGCAGCAGGCTCCATCTCCTCTGCCATCGTACCATGCTGCCGGAGTACACCCGCCTCCGCTGCTCGCCGCCGCCGCTGGCGGCGATGTCGTCATCGACGGCGTCGAAGAGCCACGCGTCCTTGGCATTCATGCTCACTGGGCTCAGGGGACAAACCGGCTGCTTTCTTGCCAACTCCTTGTTGAAATCCTCCCAAAGCATCTCCATCTTCTCGGCGCGTCTTCGCCGTCCTCGTGGTGATGGCGGCGAGCAGCCACGGCGGAGGGTAGCCGACGAGGCCGAGGTGGTGATCGCGGCGAGGGAACGGCAATGGCATCGCTGGAATATGGCTGAAGAGAGTAGTTTGATTGGATTTCTCTGATTAAAGCAATACGTAATATATACATATGGGTTCTCCGCTTGAGTTCTGAAAATCTGTGACGTTATTTCAATATAAGAACTTTGGTTGAAGAGAGCAGCTACGTTTTGGATTTCAGTGATTAGAGCAGTATACCAAAAGACAGCCTACACAGCCATTTCTTGCCCTCTATCACTGCCAGTGGGCCCCACATGCCCTGGGACTCTCCTGTCAGCCTCACCCTAGCTTGCCCCTCACTGCCCTAAAACAAAGTGACATGCCACCCACACATCCTGCATGCACCGGCGACACCGAGAGCACGCCCCAAGCGGCCTCCCTCAGACGACCTCACCTATTTAGGCTGAAACCCTCCCACAATGCCCCTCTGATCGCACCCATCCTGTTCCAGCCGTCGCGAGAGTATCATCCTCAGCGAGATGTCGGGGACAGAGGCATCTTCCCGAGGCCGGCGAGCCCTCCGCCATCGCCAGCAGCCCCTGGTGAGCTTTGCCGCGAACCAAACATTGGAACACGTCGGTCGGTCGAGCAGTTGGCGACGCCGGCCACCTGACCTCGCTAACCCCGGTGACCACGTCCCGGAGAGCCGAAGCCGAGCCACGCCATGAGACTTCACCGATGACTTCGCCTCACCCTCCAGACCTCGCTGACGCAGGGAATCTAACCGAGTCATCTTCTTCCTCTCTGGCAACACGCTGCCGCCATCGACTTCCTCCCTTCACGGTGAGCCACCCCTCGATTCACCACTCTTGCACCATCCTTGGGAGCCCACTAACACGTTGTGTGCCTTCCCGTTGGCCACAGTGGCTTGAATCGAGCCGTCGACGTTCACACCAAGCTCCTCGCATCCATCGGATTCCTTCCTCTGCCGCTGATGCTCGCCAAACCTCGCCGGCACCCATTGTACCCCTAGTAAGAACTGTAGTACTCCCAGGAACCACAAGCATGCGCAAACGAACCCAAAAACGAGCTCAACACCATCACCATCACCCCATACGCCGTCGCTGCCCGGCCTCGCCACCGGTGCGATTCCGGCCACCATTTAGCACATCACCACCACCACCTTTGTCCTTCACTTGCGCACATTTCACCTTTCGGAACCCCCGTCTAGTTCGCAGCCATTCGCCGGCGACGCCGCCACGAAGCTCGCCGGCCTCGCCGCGGCCTTGCGCCTCACTGACGTGTGGGCCCACACGATTAGCACGTGTGACCTCTGTTAACAAGTGTTTGAAACACGCGAGGGTTAAAACGTAGAATGTGTCACCATGACATGTGGACCTGAGGACCTAATTGTAATTAAACTAAAACTTGAGTACTACTTAAAACCTCGACTACACACGTGGACTTGGATGGCGGGTTGAACCCAAAATCTTCCTGGGGGTTTTATGCAAAATGACTCTCACCAACGAACTGGCCCCAGTGAATTTTATTTTCAAAATATTAAAGAAAATCATCTCTGTATTTAAATTTTGAACAGAAAATGGCTCTAACTTCTAAAATCCATATAAAATCCATGCTAACTCCAAAAAAGTTGAAACCAAATTTGTTAAGTTGATAAAATTGTCCTCTACATTATCTAAATCTAATCTAAACCAAGATAAAAAAGAGGAGTTTCATCTGTCAATATATGCCAATATATGATTCTGCCTCACCACACTCCAGAATTCCAGATGCATCGCACGCTTCTCTCGATAAAAGAAGGAAAGCACGATTGTATTTGGAAAATCCCCTGATTATTCTCTGATGATCAGAGTCTGATCGCCCACTCCTCCCTTGTCCCCACGCACGCCGCCATCCCCAGTCTGCCGTCGCTGGCTCGCAGAGCCACCTTCCCCAGTCCGACGCCGCTGCACATCCGACAGCGCATCAAACCAACCACGCCTCCGACGCTGCGCCGGCCTTCACGCCGCCTCCGTCCAGGTCCAGCGCCACCTCCGACCAACGCCCAAGCTCCGTGTGTGCCTCTTCCCAGCGTTGCCAGCCACCTGGGCCTCAGGCTCCGGCGGTAATCGGCACTCATTATCTAAAAAGAAAATTTCTGGATCGGCACTGACTTGACCGGGGAAAGTGGTTGTTCTGCAAGATCGGGCTTGTGCCGATCTTCCTGCTGCGATTGTGCGTGTTTCCATCGACTGTGAATTCTTTCACGAATCTGTCTTGTTGATTCTTTCTGATCTATGTCTCTCAAGTCCAACCCCCATCTCTCAAATATTTTTGTCCGTGAATTCTTAATGTATGTCACGCAAACCTTTTGCTTATTCAAAGAATATCCTTCATCTCTTGTGGATTGTCTTATGTACTGAACATGTTTGGTTCTCCCTTCCAAGGATGAAAACGACAAATTTCATATGTTTGTACACAGATATTAGCTTGTTCTAAGATTTTCTATTAAGTTTACCTGAGTAAACTTTTTAATGCTCAAATACATTATCTGTACTGACACATGTTTAGTTTAGATATTGCTTAATATTATCTCAGTTTTATGTTTCCTGTACATCTGTGCTTAGAACATGTATATACCCTGGTTTTACTATATTTAAATCATTTCTTTGGATTTATTATCTGGTGACTGAATGTTTCAGTTGACAATGCCTAAGATAATTCAACATATTTTCTTATAGATTTATGTTGCTATGGTTTTTTCATTGCTCGTTCGTTGATTTGTTAGTAAATTAAGACTTATGTGAAGCATTTGGATCTTGCTGTTTCAAAACCACACAGGCAAATATGCAGGTTGCTGAATTCTTGACAGATTGTATAATAGAATCATGTTGGCGTTTTTGAATATAGATTCTTTATTAGGGATAGTGAAATAACCAATGCTCCTTGTGTGGTTGTGCCCAAAATGTTTGCTTGGTCATATTTTTACCTCAAACTGTACTGCACAATTACTCTGCACTAGCATTTCATTTTTATCTTGTAGTGGACAGCTGGTTCTTGGACATCATAATCAGTTTTGAAGGTATAAAATAGAATATGTACATTACTTTGCCTTCCAAACAAATTTATATAAATGGAACCTGGCAATGAGGTTCCGCATGCATGCTTGCAATTTTAGTAATATAATCTACTCTTTCCGTCCCATAATATAAGAGATTTTATCTATTTGCTTGCAACGTTTGACCATTTGTTTTATTCAAAAATTTAGTGCAGATATAAAAAAATAATAAGTCATGCTTCAATTACTTTTTTATAATAAAGTAAATAAATAATACTTCTAATTTTTTAATAAGATGAATGATAAAATTAAAAGAAAAAGTCATAATACCTTATAATAAACAATAATAAAGTAATATTATCGTTTATTGTGCATGCCAAACTCTACTGTGAATTAAATCTCTCATTCAGTTCCTGCAGTGACACACAATTTAATAATACTAACCTAAACCATGAAGGATGTTAAGTATGTATTAGCAAGTTGCATTCAGTTGCCAGGATTTTAGAATAATTTGGAAAGAGTGGGTTTCCCGAAGATTGAAGCGCTTTTCTATACTTGGGCCTTGATTAGTTCCAAAAAGATTTTCCCAAAAATACCACGTCAAATCTTTAAACATATGCATAGAGCATTAAATATAGATAAAAAATAAAAGTAATTACACAGTTTGGATTAAAATCGCGAGACGTATCTTTTGAGTCTAATTAGTCTATAATTAGCCATAAGTGCTAACCTACATATGCTAATGATGGATTAATTAGACTTAATAAATTCGTCTCGTGGTTTTCTGACACCACGTGCAATTAGTTTTTTGATTAATCGTCAAAATAGCCTTCTGATATCCAGTCAAACATTCGATGTGACATTCAATCCAAAAATTTTCACCAACTAAACACACCATTGGTTTCTAAACTATAGCCAATGAATGCGATTTCCACTAACTTAATCTCCTGCCCTCACATTTGGCCACGTCACCTCAATTAAGCACCACCGTTGGATTAAACCTGTTCGGTTCAGATCCGCCATGAGCTTGAGATATTCAACCAGTAAGCACATGATTGTTCATTTGCCACGCGGCCCCACCGTTTCCTCTCCTATGGTTCACCCCCACAAACTGCCAACCAAATGAAAACTGCTGAAGCAGATTTCACTGCTGTCATTAACAAATTGGAGTAACTCCCTATGAGGAAAAAGAAATTGAAAAGTTGCGGTCGTTCTCTCTCTCCCTTCGATCATTGATATTCCACGCCACGACAATGTTGCTCACCTCCTTTGTAATACCTGAAGACTGAAAAGCCCCTCCATAGCTGGATCTTGCAGGCTTTAAATCCAAGCACTGGCTGGCAGATTTATCAGTGTGTTGATTTGTATTTTTAGATCACAGTTCCATCAGGCTCCCATCGAGCTTATCTTATGTTGTTTTCGTTTTGATGCAGCTTAATTCCGTCATTAGCAGGGTAGGGTACTGACTAGCTGATTTTTATGTACAGGGAAGCGTTGTTGGTTAATCTTTATTGGTAAACTACAGTTATCAAGATATCACCAGTTGATATCGAAGACTGCAAATATAGGTATATAGGATCAGTCAATCTGTACAGACTGGAGTTAACAATTAGTAATAGATATGTGAGTATGTTGCAGGAAAAATAAAAGGAGATGTCAAGCAGCTTCCTTCTGGCCTAGCTGCATATCAGTGCAGATATAAGTATAATGTTCTTTCTCTTTTTTCATATCTCCATGGTAAAGTGTGTTTATTGAGTTACTCAGATATGTCAGCCGCAATCCTATGTTTTCGGTTTTTTTAATTCTCACATTTAATATTATTTTATATTTTTCCAAATCTCACATATACTTATAGTTACAAAGTCCCGCAGCAACGCGCGGGCTATCATTCTTGCTGTATATAGAAATTGGTGGATATTCAAGTATATATTAATTGTCATGTCATGTAATAGGGATATGAATAATGGTTTCCATTGCTTGTTGATAGCATACTCTGCAGAAGGAAGAACAATGTTATTCAAGTTAGAATGTTGCTATTAGATGGTATTAAAGTTTTCAAATGTTCATAGTTAATTAAAATCTGAATGGTTTCTTATACAATTGGCTTTCTTTAATCTGATTTGGTGCCAGGAAGTGATCTTTAATGTTTGTGTTGAGGTCAAGCAAGGATTACTGATTGAAAAGGCCAACTGATTGAAAGAACATGTTGCATTTAAAATATATGCTACCTTCTTCCCTAAATATTTGATGTCATTGACGTTTTTATATATGTTTGGCCGTTCGTCTTATTCAAAAATTTATGTCATTATTAATTATTTTTCTATTATTTGATTCATTTTTAAATATAATTTTATGCTTAACTATAGTTTTACTTATTTCACAAAAGTCTTTGAATAAGACGAATGGTCAAACCTGTGTCAAAAAGTCAACGGCGTGAAACATTTAGGGAATGAGGGAGTACTTTCTTCCCCCCTACATTCATCAATTATCCAAGAGTGTGGCTTTATATGCTTGCATGGCCTACACCTATGAGTGTGTGTGCACATATTGTGAGTGTACGTGTTTGTACCGTGTTTCTCGAAACAAAAGAAAAAAAAATGCAGTTGGAGTATTCTGGGAAAAACATACTTTGCACCTTATCTTAATTGAATAGCACTTTGGACCAACCAAACTTCTTCGGTGCACATAAATAACCCCATGCACATTGGTTTCAGCATACCGATGAACATATTTACTGGGGAGATAGGACATAGCTAGAAAAGAGAGTTGAATAATCCAAACTACAAAATGGCAAAATTACCCGGTCCAAAGTCCAAAGTGGAAGGATTAGTTTTAGGGTGGTTCAAAGCAAAACCTTGGCAGGAAAACATAGCCCATAGTGCAATTCAATTAAACTTTTATACATGTGTCCTTACCGGTTTAAAAGCAAGCACTGTAAAATGGACTACAACAAAAAGCAATAAAATCAATTTCAAATTTAAGTTTTCTAAAACCAGATTTTAGTTTATTAGCAGAAAAATAAGCGAAATGATGGGGATGTAGACAAGCCATGTATTGCACGGCTATTTTTATGGATTATTTGCTGAATTATATCGACTCAGATTAAACGAAAAGAACATATTTTTCTAATGAACCATGTAAATTTTCATGCTATGCTATCTCGTTAAAACACATATATTGTTTAGTCCTTTTGTTTATAATATTAATTATCACCGTAGCGTTCGCACGGGCATATTACTAGTTATGACATGAAACATGGCACTTTATGTACTAGATACACCTCTAAAAGTTTGTATAATGTACAAATTTTATATTTAAACCTAGGACTTGTTATGTACATAATAAATTCACCTTAGCTCAAAAAATTGTGAAACCAGTTTTGCTGAACTTCTAAAACCATGCATTGTATGAATGACACATAAAACTTGCCCACTCTTCTGGACAAAATGACAGGAATTAATACCAAAAAATGATCTTAAATAAATACGAGGACTTAAAAAAAATAACTTCCAAATGGAGAGTGATAAAATAATAACTCTTTCACCAAAAATACTCTAAATACAGTACCAACCCACTGCATAAATATCATGCATTTTGGTTTATATGCTTTTTGTATTCATTCGTATATGCGTATATTTATATAAAGGACGAACACGCCACTAAGGAGTTTGAATTAGTTGACGAATAGGATGAGCACTTTGCTGAACAAGGCAAGTTTTGCCCCTCCTTTGATCACATTGCTCCTATTGTTTGAATGGGCTAAATGTCTTGATTGAAAATTTGCACGCGATAGCTAGTAATAATTTGAATAAAAATTATATAAATATGGGAATGGTAGATATAATCAACTTGTTGCATGAATCCACCTTGCTACATCAATCCCTTACTGTTTGTAACCTTTGAATGGTTTGGAGTAGACTATTTGTGCTCAAATGGGCTTATACTTGCTTAATATGCCGTCATATGCTTATACTTGCATGTGTACAACCTTATCAATACTCACTTTGGATAATTTATACATATGAAAATGGTTATTTTAATGTCTATGGACAGAGGGTTAAAATTTGGTTATTGTGAACTAAAAATGGGGAAAACTTGATTCTAGACTTGGGCGGCAAGTGGTGTACATACGGTGTACACCGATAGGGGGAGCATTCGCCTGAGTCGATCAAGGACCGAACTCTATGTCACCAACTATTATATACCATACAAACCACATGTGCCACTATGGGGTGGCCTTAACATATTAAGTTGTTTAGAGTTTAGCCTTGTATCCTGGTAGGCCGGAGTGTATGAGTTAGTCGGTTTTAATAACTTAGAGGAACTTCCTATTGATGATGTTGATGTTGATTTATGATTATTGTTTCATTGCGTAATGGCCAGATTACCACACGCCTAGTATTCATGATGGCCATATTGCCACACGATTTGAACCGGTGACTGGTTTATCCAATACAACGGTGTCGTGCCTTGTGGGAGAGATGGATTAGCTTCACTCACGTCGCTAGGTTTAATGCATGGGCCCACCACTTGCGGCGCTATTCTGTAGCGTGGAATAACATTGTCTTGGTGCAAGGCTAAATAATAAACAAAGTAACTGTTTCATTATGCTCTCTAGACCGCATTGAATGTGTAGAGTGTGGTGTCGCCGACGGGTTGCGGACAAACTATAGCAATCCTTATCATGTGGGCTTAAAAGTTATACAAACTCTGCAGAGTCTAAAACTAATCGATTAGCCACGCTCACTATCATGAGCGACATGGTGAAGTGTCATGAGTATAGTCTCTTTGTTTTGAAATGTTTGTGAACTTGAGGAATGGCTTGGATAAATTGGTTAAATGACGAACTTGTGAACATGATGGATGGTGGATGGATGAATGATGGACTATGGTGATATGACTACCTTAAGGGGTAGATGATGATTATTTACCATGTTATTACTTACTCTACATGTTTTATTACAATGCTTTTACAAATTTACCATTGCGAAATATTGTGAACTTAAATTAGCTTTTATGCAAATAACCTATACACAACCTTCCTTCATATTGAGCTAGCATGTAGTATGTTAGGGTTGTTCTCGACTTGCTAGTACATTAACTTGTTTAATGTACTGATTTCTTGCTTTCTTTTATATGTTTTTGCTAGACCCTGCTGCAGGTGATGGGTGTTTGGATCATGAGTTCTATGCAGCCTGCGATGTTGATTTCCAGGACGGTTCTACCTAGGGATTACTCTAGTCGGTTTGCCTGTGGTTGGGTAGACATGCTTACTGCTGAACCTTAAATAATTTGGCTTGTCGCCAATGTACTATCCTAGACTACTTATCCCTATCCTCAGAACCGCTATATTATTCGATGTCATGCTTTGATGAAAGTGTATAGCTAGTCACTAACTTCTGGGGACTAGTTATACATGAGTATGGGTTTGAAATAATTGGGATAGTTGCAATGATAGTGCTTGGTATGAAGGCCCACGGGACGCGTATCGTGTTTGGTCACTGCCTTCGTGTGGTGGGTGGGCACGCCTCGTGTGGACTGGCAAGCTATCGGGTCGTCTATCCCCTTTGTTCCTCTCCCAGTGTTGTGTTCGTTATATCGAGGCACTCGGTTCGTCGTCATGTATGCATGAGGTTATGGTGGCTATTATGCGTATATGGGTCCCATCTAAAAGATATCACGGTGACGTGTGTATGAGTAGTAAGTATAATGAATATGGTGCCCCAGAATTTATTTAATATGTACTAGTAGAGTGCCCATGCGTTGCAATGGGCAAAAAAAATATTCTGGTAAGGAGGTGTCTATATTAATGGTACAATAACAATTAATAATACCAATCAAATAAGGTTTGTTATATAATAATAATTTTTTCTCATAAGAATTGTCAGACGAAACATAAATCGATTTAACTTGACAACAATCAATTGACATAGTGTCATTGTAAAATATTTGACATGACAAAACAAAAATCCAGCGTACTCCTAAGAGCACAAAGACCTTGCTCCTAACTCAAAAATCATACTAAACCATCATTAAATTTGGATTTATCATTCTCATTAAAATCTTCATATCAAAATCTCTTAGGACACAAAACTTCTCCATTTTTTTGAGTTTTTTAACTATATGTTTTGGAATTTTTTAGAATGACCTCAAAATAATAAATAAAATAATGCACAAAACTATGTTATCTTCAAAAAATATAAAATAAATATTTAAAAATCTCAAAAAATGAAAGATTTTTGTATCATGATATTTTGACATATAAAATTTAATGAGACCCATAAATCAAAATTTCAAATTAGTTTAGTAGGAATTTTTAGTTAGGAGCTTGTGATTAAAGTAGTTTTACTTTATTTTTTAAGTCATTTGATTAAAATATTGTTATATTTCCCATCTTTGCTCTAGTTTGTTTTTTCTCAATATCTGTTTCCATGTTTTCATAATTTTCTACCAATCTTTCAAACAAGAGATAGCAATTGAAAACCAATAATAAATTCAATTGGAAAGAAAGATGCAACATATTTTAATTAACAAAGCCTTCAAAAAGAAATTTTACACACGTGATGATATTAATACATAATGATTAATATATTATATAACAGTTCAAACAAATCAAAAGAAAAACAGAAAGCAGACCACAACATGACAATTAAGTTGATTTAGACATGGAAACCAACATATATATATAAACACTCTTAATAAGTTTCTGGCATTTGCTTGTGATCACCAGCTGAAGCTGATGGATTCAAAGTGAAGATTATCAGCGATCCCCGACGAGCAAACCGCCGCCACTTTGTGCCTCATCCCCGCCGGCCCACTTGCCATAACTCCGACGTCCTTGTCTTCCATCGCCAGCAGAATCACTGCAGTATATTTACAGTGAAAGAAAGAAAGAATGAATGAATGAATGACTCCAAAAATATAAAATTTAATTAGAGGTGATTGAATTCATTTATATTCTAGCTGTTAACAATAAGTTAAAATGAGAATTGGATGCGTATATATGTATATATATACTTTTGAGATTAGGCCTTCTGCCATAATGCACATTTGTCGCTTTGACGAGCGATTCTTGTGGCAAACTCTCCAGTTCTTTGTCAGAGCAGTGATACCATGAACTCGGGGAAGTCGTCGGAGTCAGCACATCCAAGGCCTTAATCTGTTTCGCCTCCTTCAAGTTCTCCCTCTTCACTTTGAGGAACGGTATGGTGCAGGCAATGATGATGCAAACGCACATGAAGAGCAGTTGTAAGACCGTCATTGTGCTCCTCGAATACACCTTTCCGGTGTTTTTGTCGATCGGATAGATGTAAAACCGTTGCGTTATGCCGAGTAGCAGAAGAAAAGCAATGAAGGAAGAGGAGATGATCATAGCCAGATAGAACCAGCTGTTTGGACCGAGGACAGCAACGATCGGCGCTTGTGACGGATCATGTTTTGGGCAGATGGTGCGGATCATTGGCTGGTCATTGTCACCGGGAGCCTCGTTTTCTCGTGTGATGTAAGCCTCGATCCGCAAATTTAGGCGCGAAAGATCAGAGATGTTGCCACCAACTGGTAGGAGGAGATCAAGCATCGTAAGGTCCCTTGAATTCTTGAAGGCACAAATTAGTACGAGATTCGGGGTTGCGATATTGTGAGTATTGCTTTGGTGGATGAACTCCCTTATAATCGAGATAAAAGGAGTGATGCCGCTGCCGCCACTGATCATCACCAGTGACTTGTAGCTGCAAAAAAACATATAAATAAAAAGAAAAAAATGATTAGAAAGTGGAGGGATGAATTAATCTTATCAAAAAAATACATTTTTTATAAAGAACCTCAAGAAATTAGCCGAGATGGGGCTATACGGCCCCTCAACCGACACGTTGAGGGCGTCATTCGACGAAAGCATTCTGTATAGCTTCTGCGTCCAGCTCCCTTCCTTTTTTATGATGACACTGAGTGTTTGCGGTTCCAGGTTGCTGTTCGAAGAGATAGTAAACGGATGCCATTGGAGACCCGATACGCTCGGAACGTTGATGAATATCGTGCTCAAGGGATTGTATCTTAACCCTACAAACAATAAAATCGGTTAGCAAATATACACTCTCTATATAATTATATATATTAAGGCAGCACCCAAATTATATGTTAAATGTGATGGATATGTATATATCACTTATGTTACGGAATTTACGTAATAAGGATGAGAGTCTTGCCTGGACTCTTCGAGAAGTTGAGCTCGATTCCTTCAGATGGCAGGAGCCGGGCAGAAACGAGCTGCACTTTGGTTCGTGATTGCAAGAACCGCAAGTATCGGTCAACCATAAACAGGTAAACTCCCGGGAGAATCTGGCAAATGGTACTCATGCCAACGTGAAGCGCGTAAAAGAAGACAAACGCGATGTAGAGTTGGTGAGTGTAATAAAACAGCTCGAACTTTCTGCGCCTTATGCGTGGCAGGGTGGTTGCCCACAGGGCGAAGCCGGCGAGCAAGGCCAATTCTCCGGGAACATTGGCAATATGAGTCTTGCTCCATTTTATCAACTGTTGTTTAATTGGCAGAAATTAAGCTACATCAATATTTGTTCTAAAAAGTTGATCGGTTGATCTTTTCTCTCGGTGCGATCATTCAAATTTTCATATTGAAAATGGTACTACTTACTAAACCAAGAAGGTAACTACAATAAGTATATACAATCTTGAAACATATTGCGATTTGATATTTGTCCCGGTGAAATTACCTTGACTAACTGGTTCGTGGAAGCCCAGTAGACGAAGTAGCCGACGCCATGAGCAGTAAACAGTACCATAACGATATGCCCCAACCATATGTGGTACTTGATGCTTGAGTCTGATGTGAGGCCAATTAATGGCAGAAGGGATGAAATTCTGGTAATTGGAAAAAACAGGAAGGCGAAGCATAAATGGCCTGCCAGTGAACAATAAAACCCCACGATTGCCGTCTGAATTTTCCACCTGAACCAACATGATATAAGGGAAATTTTTAAGCTGACGCCTTTGATTAGTAATTAGTTGAATAGATACATGTATGATTAATTAATATTGCTTCCACAGTTCATTTTAGTTATTCTTGTTCTGCTAGTTAATTAATATCTTATCGGTAATATTTCATGATGTTCTTTCTTGATTTTTTTTCTTCGATTGGTTGTTTTGTTGGATTTTTTAATTCTTATATAGTAGACAACCAATCATTATTTGACTTTTACCTCTCAGAACCATTTGCGTGCATTCTCCACATTGCCAAGTTAACTTTCAAGTATTCTGTCAAGGTCCATATTAGAAGTGCGAGAAACATAACAGCGAAGGTGAGCTCAATTCCTGAAACAACTCCTTGCGGTCCCCTCACCAGCACCGGCCTCTTCCATGCCACCAAATACGAACTGTAACACCTTCTATTTACAAGGAAAAAAAAAGGCATGAGGACGCCAAAAAAAACAAAATAATGTATATATATAAGCATTAATTTCTTCATGCCAGAACAGTAGAAACTAGCAATATGAGTCTTGCTCCATTTTATCAACTGTTGTTTTGCTATATATATATACACACACAAACACTCACACACCTGTGACTGTCTTTGTAGCCAGTCTGCGCATGCAGGTGCCGATAAATAGATCCAAGAACTGCAACAAGCAGCATAGGAAACATAAAGAGCAAAATCTGTGCCCCTGTCAGATATATGAAAAACAAAATGTCACATCACAAAATTTTTTCGGCGTACATGTATTACATTAAAAATAAAAAGTTATAGGTGCAAAAGCAAAACCTTGTGATCCGAAGTAAGTAGAGTTGGTATGATCATTCAGCTTTGGCAGCCACACGGGCCACCAGTCACGCCACGCCTTAACGGACCAAAGGGCAATCCATCCGGCAAATACTAGTCCCATAAATATCTTCATTACTTTCAGAACCATTATTTTGTCGACGATTTGCGTGGAATAGTGAGTGGAAGAGGAGGCTGTCCCTGTGTTGGTTCTCATGTTTACAATTATGCCCTAATTGTTTTCTTTGGTTTTCAGTGCTTTTGCTTTGAGGATAGATGGTGTGCCATTTTATAGGGTTCATAAGGTGACATGGCATGCTTCGGGCCAACCATTCATCCATATAGAAAGATCAATGTAGTCTTTCAAGCTGTCACTGTTGATCGATCGTGGCAAGACAGCGATCGGTATGCAATTCTTCAACTCTCTCTTAGGGCATTCTCAATGTGTGAGGTATAAAATAGCACATAAGATGGGACCCACTCAACATATGAATATCACCTATGCCCTGTTTGGCAAGAGTGAGGAAGGTGAATTGGAGTTTAAAGGAGGGAGTTGATGGTGGGATAGGTCATGGCAGTTAGATTAATTTGTAGTCATCCTTGATTGGTTGGGATGGAGATTGTAGGCGGAGATATTTGCAGGGTGTTTAAAACCTCCGATTGGCTTGTGGGTTTGGGAATAGGATGAAAATTTAACATTACTAAAATACTCATGGGCTAATTAATGAACTCAGCTACTGTGAATAACTCAGTTGGAATGTGCCTGTCAGACTCCTTTGACATTCACGTTGACAGCACAAAAGTTCATAGACATCAACTGGGTTTTTTTTCGCACATTTTATCCCTGGCGAAGGCATAGCTTGCAGGAGCGTAATTGAGTGCACCAAGCTAGGAGCATATTAGTCTTTACGTGTTAAATTTCCTCTCAAGCTTGTGAATTACCTGGGGTCCCCCAGGGAATGGATCACAGGGAGTTGGACCACCTAATTCCTCATCCCAAACCCTCTCAAATTCCTTTTTCTCCAACCAAACTGCAGACCTAAACTCCCAATCCACCTAAACTCTCGTTCCCTCATAACAATTTCCTCCAACCAAACGGGCCGCTATAGCCATGGTCACAATGTTGAAAGCTATGAATGGCCATAACATGGGTCCCACCATTATTTCTTATTTATTTATTTTTCATACGATGGTACTAAGAGAGAGATATCAATTAATTTTCTATTTGTTAGAGCTAGCCTTATGCTTATGGTGTGCCTTTAGCCTAAGGTTACTTTTGAGAACGCCCACAATCTATAAGCACACCATAACAGTTTATGTTCTTCTCCTATGACCACACTGTGATTGCCCTAATCAGCAGGATTCTGTCAGGGCACACATGCCCAAGCTAATCATCAAATCTTCAAAACCATTTTCCTGCTGCAGCTTTATTGATTACTTGGTCATGGACAGAACAACCGCAAATTGATCATTCTTCCTAAATGATGAACTTAATTTATTCGTTAAATAGTATATATATATATATATATAAATAAATCATGTCAAATTCAAATATATTTGAGTATAGTGTATCACATACCTAGGATAATTATCTGTATATGCGGTACATACCTAGAATCAAAAGTTCATCAAATATGACATGTATCAGTTAAAATTTGTTTGATCTAGCTAGTAAACAAGTTAATATTCATACTCAAATATTTTTAAAGTTTTTCGTATTCATTTAAACATAGTTTAAACTCATTTTGAACCTTGAAGGCCATACACCATGAAGGATAGAATAAATTTAATATATATATATATATATATATATATATATATATATAGCATGCTTAATTAATTTGATACAGGAAATTAATGATTATTACAACATAATATAATCATAACTAAAATTAATTTTTCACTGGCCGGACAAGAGTGAAAAAGTGATGGAGAGCATCAAAGTAGTAAGTTGAAACACTGCAATTAAATGCATGTGTGCACCTTAATTAATTTAGAATTAGTACTACAGTACCATGCCTCACAGATTTGTAGTACACATTGTACCAGCAAGCAACCGTGTAGTACTTGTTAGTATTTTAAGATTTCATTAAGTAGACCCCATATTCATGAGGTGGTGATTAAAATAAAAAAGTATTCTTGTCCCAGCCACATGTATATATTGGAGCAAATTTCACAAAAACCTGAGGTTTTGGGTGCCTATAATACAAAACCACATGTTATGTAATTTGTTTTAAAGAACCCTATGTTTTAGGCAAAATATTACAAGAAACCCATATTTCTATAAAATACTCATATTTCACTACTATACATAATTACTTTTACATAAATTTACATTAGTTGATTCAAAATACACATCTCTTGTATACTTATATTCTTCCACCAATTTTGCAATGCACTATTGAAAATTAAATATAATCAAACAAACAAACAGTGACACGATAATATGTTAAATTATATAGACAAATATTCAAATAATCAAGGATAAATACTTGTTGAAAAGTATGTGGTATGTATATGTACTCAATAATATCTTATACATTTTTCATTCTTACATATAGATCTAAATATTAGCCACATGGGTGATATGAGCTTATACCTGAAGTTTCTTTAAACATTTTGCCTCAAAACCTAGAGTTTCATGAAACAATCGTAAAATCTGTGGTTTTGTTTTATAGGTACCCAAAACCTAGTGTTTTGTCAGCAATTACGAGGGTTTTGTCAGCAACTATTCTATGCTACTAGAAGTACGTACTCCTACCTCCATCCATTGTATATTCAACCCAGCAACGTTTCAACCATGCAACTGGTAAGAACCCGTTTTCATTTCTTTTAGAAAATATCAAGTAGCAATCCTTAATTATCCCGTATAATCAGGATAAGGCAAACCTCTCGCATAAATCAATTGGCCATTGGCGTTCGCGGGCGGCGAAGGCTACAGTTAGCAGTCCCGTCAGCAACTACGAGGGTGTGATCGATCGTCTGACGCGGGGCCACGATTCATCGGCGTGGGAAACCTGATCGTCCGGAGAAACTAGTCGGTTGGCTGCGGCAGGCCCGTCTGACGGCATTCAATTTTCTCATTTGATGGTCCATTCCAATCTTGACGCTATGGCGTGATCCCATTTGGTAAGCAGTGTCCGGCAAGCTCGTCCCAGGCTCCGATCAATCTGGAAGCTTGTTCAGCCATGCGAGGACGAAGACTCCCATATGATATGACGAGAGGTTTTGATCCATCCGCATTACGGCGATGCGACAGACGATATATGGTGTTCATCAGCAAGCCATGCTACGTATGGTGATTCAGGTTTAAATCATCTGCTCTTGGTTCGAAATCAGGGCTGCAAGCCCTTCTTGTTCTTGCCAGCCGACGGCCTTGTGAGTCAGCGAGTGTATCAATCCAAGGTTCAATCTACGTGCTACGTACCACCTGAAATCACAGCATATACTTCTTAATTTGTGAAAGAAATCAGTATATACTCATTTTTCAAGAAGAGTTTAGTATATACTGATTGGTAGGAAAAATTAGTATATGGGGCTCTTTAAACAGGTTTCTATGGCTGTCGGTATATACTCCTTTCAAGTTTCAACCATAAATGCAGTATATACTCATCCCATAGAAAAAGTAGTATATACTGCTACTACGAAAACTAGAGTATATCCTGCTACTTGTACGTAAATAAACTACTACCTCCGTCCCAAAATATAAGTCTTTCTAGTTAGTTGCTAGGTTCAGAACATCTTAAAAGAACCTAGAAAAAGGTTAACTATATTAATTGAAGATGTTATGAATCTGGATACCCAGAAACATAGTTAGAAATACTTGTATTTTGAGACGGAAAGAGTAATATATACCGGTAATTAGTATAAAGCTCAATACATTACAGTGCTTCTAGGTAGCATGTACTAGTATTGAATAAAACAGTATGTATAATGCTTGTATAAAAAGAACTATACACTGGTAAGTTGATCTGTTTGTTACGATACATCATACAGGTACACACTTCAAATTTCAAATGAGCTGCACATGCATGCATGCAGTTGATCGGTGGAAATATATTAAAAAAAGGGGAAAGAGAGTTAAAAAAACAGCGCTACCAATATTGGAGTATTCATTAAGAGCAGCCCAACATCTCATCTATCCCATCCTGGATTTTAAATATAGAGTATGTGTGAGAAAAATGTTACTTAAAGAGATAATACATCATATCATCCAAAAATAGAGCATCATCCATATTGGAGAGAGAACATTCAAATATAGATGTTCTCTCTCTTCACTCCATATTTAAAGCAAGCAACATGATAGGAGAAGAGGGAGAAGGCTGTTGGAAAATATTATTAAAATATAGGAGATTGAAATATGGATAATATAATATAAATGATCTTTTGGAGTGCATAGGAATATAGAAGAGGAAATTTTTTAAAGCAAACCCAATAGCTCATCTTTCCCTTCCTCCATCTAAAATATAGAGTATATGTGAGAACAATGTTGCTTTAGGGAGATACTCCATCACATCTTTTAAAAATAAAACATCATTCATATTGGAGAGAGAACATCCGAATATGGATCTCTCTTCACTTCATATTTGAAGCAAGCAAAACATTATAAGAGAAGAGGAGGGAGGTTCTTAGAAAATATTATTAAAATATAAGAGATTGGAGTATGAATGATTTCTTGGTGTGCATGGGATATAGAAGAGAAATCTTTTTTGCATTATCATCCAAATGGGTATATGGAGGATCAAATATAGATTTTGGATTTGCTAGCATAATTATTTAAATGGACATATAGAGATCAAATATAGATAAGCTCTTGAATTTGCTTTAAGGTGGAATTATGTACTCCCAAGAGTACCGGTGAGATACTGATTCACAGGTGACCTGTTTATCCATGCGTCAATTCTCTTGATACGGTGCAGTCCTTGCCATTTTGTTTTCTTCGTTGCAGATCGGCAGTTCCCTCCGTTTTTCCTGTTAAACTTCTATACCACAAAGCAAATCGTGCAATTCCAAAATACCTTGTGAATCTCTTATTGTTTTTATTATGCATAGATCTGATTTCTTGATTTTGAGTTCTGTAGATCAATTATTTTACACTAGTAGAAAACGGGGCGCTTATCCCGGTTTTTCAACCAGGACTACGCTCCCAGAATTGAAGATCTGACCTTCAATCCCGGTTGACATAACCGGGACTGAAGGTCGACTTTCAATCCCGGTTCGTAATACGAACCGGGATTAAAAGCCTGTCTAGCCCCGACCGGGGAAGCAGACCTTTAATCCCGGTGTGTAATACGAACTGGGATTAAAGTTTAGATTTTCATTTGCTTTTATTTGCTTATTCTATTTATTTTCATTTAGTAGTAGGTTTATATATTGTACAGTAGCAATGTACGTCTTTACTTACTAATGTACGTCGAACAACTAAATGTACACCGATATAGAATACTTATGGAACTATATAGAATATATTAATATATACAAATTGTTTCATACGAGACTTTAGGTTTATAATACACATATACAATGGAATGTTTTCCTCTTAATCGAAGTTTGGATCGTCGAGATCAATGTTATAATCAACACTTGCAGGCTCTAGTCTTCCATCGTAGTAGTGCTCTCCTTTCGGATCTAATACTTCGTTGTTAAGGAAGCCTGCTAATGCTTCTTGGATAGCTTTATGTTTATCTTCTTCAGCGACCCGATCCCTCCTATACTCTAGCTGCGAAAGGGAAAAAAATAATACATAAATTTGTTTGTGTATATATAAGTGAACATTAAAGTATTTAATGGTATTTATACATAATTTTGTGTGTGCATATTTTTACTTACATCGCTCAAAGCACTATATGTCCTTTGTCCACGTGACATGATGGACTCGGCGACGTAGAAGGCACATAGGTTGGTTCCCTCCCGTTCCTTATAAAAAAACTTTAAAAGAAAATGATTAGTACATAAATTGGAAGGGATACAGAAACTGGTGCAAGCTGAGGGATAGTAATTACTTTGTTTGCATTCACACTAAGAGGCACCTTCCATTTACCCGACTCTTTTGAAGTGAATCTTACCCAAACACTGCTCAGAAATATAAAAGAAATGAATAATATTTTTATGTATGCAAAAAATAACTTAAAAAATATGAGGGAGAGCAGTTACCGCTGGACCAAATCAATCATGTTTTGATATAGGATCTGATCCTTCTGCACCGAGTCGTCTATTATACAGCTGCTATCATCAAGGTTGATTGACAGCAATATCCAGTGATTACTGCATTTTTTTATGCAGGCATACATGTTAATTAAGGTAAACATGGAGGAAGTACGAAAATTCAGAAGACTTTACAAACTTATGTAAAGATGTATGGGTAAAATATTTTTGTCTTGTGGGCTTGCTTCCTAAGAAACTATAAGATGTTACGTTCCGTTTCCTTAGCTTGATTTACGACGTTTGTTGAGTGCACGACGTATGGATCGATAAAACCAACGTCATACATACCTTCTCTCTTGTGACGAAGCATCTCCAATCTGTATACCGGACATAGTTTATGTAGTTAACAAGAATAGCAATAGGGGAAAAATCGTATAATAACAATAAAGATATGTTAACTGTATTAATATGCACTCACAGGCACCAGCAGCTAACGAGGGATTTGTCGAGAGCGTCCCTGTGGAATAGCTGGTACAACTCCTCGACGTCAATATTTATCGGGTCTTCTCCACAAAAGTAGTGCTCGTCTTTGATCTTGATGTTTATAAATTGCGTACCTTCTTTGCAGGCTTCCATGTACCAGCGGTGCAGCTTAAACATTTGTGTTGGGAGCGATCGAACCAAGTCAGGTCGGACGAGAGGCTCGTCATACTTATATTTTCATTTCTCTTCTCCCGTCTTAATTACATATTTGGGAGGAGAGTTCCGACCTGTAACCTCTGCCAATGAAAGACCAGTCTCCATCATTTTCTGTAGGGCCAATAATTCAGGATCGAGCACTTGTTGGTCTTGCTGGCTTTACTGCACCACTTGTGACTCGACGATGAACGGCTCGACCGATTGCTTCGATTGTTCTCCAAGCTGTGGAACTTCTCTTTTGGCTCTTACGTTCGGTTGATGTGACTTTTTTAGGGCGCGCTTGAAGTCTGATATTCTAGGCCGCTTTGACATTGCAGCCACTTTCTTTTCGTGCGCATCGACCTTCGTCCTTAGTGCTCCGCAGGCCATTGGAGGTGAGGGGGGAGGTTTGTTCATCTTTTCCTTAACCTTGGCAAAATGTTCCTTAACTT
>CM002487.1:2785399-2815568 GCA_000325765.3 Leersia perrieri | reverse complement strand
CTGTCACTGCTTGTTACTTCCCCTGTCTCAGGGTTTAGAGATCCACCATGCCCGTACCACCATCTCCTAATGCGCTCTGGCCAATTCAATGTACGTGGTGTAATCCCTCTCGTAAGTAACTCGGCCTCCATCGCCCTCCACTTGGGCTCTGCAGCATTGTAGCCACCCGCTCCAAGTTTATAATGATATATTTTCTTTCGGGCATTCTGTTGGTTTCTTAGCTGCCGATTTTTGGCCGCTTCGGAGTTGTTGTATTCAACAAAAGCGTCCCAATGATCTCTAGTCTTCAAAAGCTTGCCTTCTTTCCCGTCTGGAGTTTTATCTTTCAGAAAAAGTTGTTATAGAGGTACTTCTTGAATGTTTGGAACTGTGTAGCCATGTTCTTTAGTGTCCAACGCTTCACAGACTCCTCCGATCCATCTGGCAAACTGAAATGCGCTAAGACCCGATTCAACAAATCTTCCTTCTCCCTATCAGTGACATAGCTGGTTTCTGGCTCACCCTTCTTCTTCTTCCATTCTTGAATGCTGATGGCTATGTTATCCCTAACGACTGATCCATAGTGACTAACAAATTTTGTCGCATGATCCTTTGGCAAGACCGGCGCGCCATCATTGCTAACGTGGGTGATGACATATCGTCCCTGTAATGGTCTAGACGGCCCTCGCACATTCCTCGTCCCTGTCGACGTAGATGACTGTAACAACAAAAGTTTTATTATACAGTGTCCAAAATTTCCTGTTGGACACCAATCGAAGTAGCCGTTGGGATCCGGAGCTTTAGTCCCGGTTGGTAATACGGACCGGAATTAAAAAATCTTTTAGTCCCGGGCCTAATTTTGTCTGGGACTAAAGCTTTAGATATTTGCCCCGTTGTCTACCAGTATTACATGGTAATCCAATTTGCAGTTCGTACAATACCTTAAACCCTTTTTGCATGTAGATGGTGGTCTCTTGTGCTCAGGCAGTAGTGCTAATTAAATAATGCAACTGCAACTCGATAAATCGGGCTCCACAATAGTGTGTGATATATGGTGCATTCGGACGCTACAGCAGCGGCAGACTTCCTGGAGCCAGCAGAACGTGGCTCCGGCGACGAAAACAAGTTGATGTGGGTGGTGCAATGCAAAAGGGGTACAGCTTGCCAGCTGCCTGTACGAGACTAGTTTCTATGCAAGTAGACTCTGTTGGTATTCTTTTTTATTAGGAGACATATGAATACAATATCTGTCTTGTTCATCCTCCTGTTAGATTGTTCTGTATCAGTGTATACTACTATGTGGTATATTCAGTATATCTTTTTTTTTCAAAGTATACATTACTTGATGAAATAAAGTAGCAGGTAATCACATTTTTGTAATTATAGTTCGCTCTGTATTCATGCCACGATGCCATGGTATCCAATACAAACATGCATGCCGCCAAGAAAATAATACTAAGTACATAAGTCCAAAGCAGAAATAGTACGTATACTCTAAAATATGCATATACTTCTCTATAGAGTTAATTTCACTTTGTGCCACATATATTAACCAAAGTGGCACAATAGACCAGGGTTAACACTATCTTTTCGCTTAACACCCACTAACTTTGCCATATGTGGCAGGTTGGACTAGGTTTATGATTTGAATTTCTTCTTTGCAATTTCAGTTTGATGATGGAAAGTTTTGTCCTGTACAGGGTGGCAGTAGCATATATTAGATCATGTCCTAGCTCTTAATGTCATTTATGGTTTTTGAGCACATGTCAATTAGTCAATCAAATTAGCAGTTGGTGTACTGCTTAATTTAAGCACGGTGCAGCGTCGGCGTCCACAGCTACCTTTGGCATTGAAACCGGCCACCCAGCACTTGATGCTGCGAAGGCATCACCGGCAAAGGCATCGTGTCGAGAAAGAACTCTCACCCACATCGTCAGCTGCTGATGCTTCCCCGTGTGTAGATTGAGCTGAAGCCCAGCAGATGGTCCAAACCATAAATAAACCTAGTCCAACCTATAATAGGTGGCAAAGTTAGTAAGTGTTAAGTGAAAAGATAGTGTTAACCCTGGTCCATTATGCCACTTTGGTCAATATATATGGCCCAAAGTGAAATTAACTCATTCTCTATAAATTAGTAGTATATACTTATTGTAATACAAAATAATAGTATATACTACCCTATGGAAAAATATGGTATATACTGGAAGTTACGTAAACTAGTATATACTGCTGCTACTACGTAAAACAGTATATGCATACCAGTACTTATATACTACCCTAGGGATAAATATGGTGCATACCAGTACTTTAGATTACAAATTAATTTATACCACCTTAAAGAAGAAGTCATATACTGATACTTAAAACAAGAAATATCAACTAAAAACCATTTGCTGCTTCTAATTAAAAAAACAGTATATATTGTACACGATCAGTTTGAAGCAGAGACCGAATCTCCACGTGCTTAGGTGGTAGTTTTACTTTCAAATTCAAAAGAAGCCCCTAATTAACCTGCATCCGATCAGTGGATTACCAATTAAAACAAAAGGCTAAAAAGAAATGAAAACAGCCATGCTTAGGTGGAGTATCCATTAAGGTGGGAGTCTATACTCCTGTTGACACCAGAATTTGGATCGGCTTGCGAAAAACCGATCGAGAAGATAATCGGGTACGTGATCATATCGGGTCAGAGTGTGATGATCAAGCCGATGGCTGCATAGTGATCGATGGGAGCCGATGGAAGACCAAGTCAGCATGGGTCGTGTTGGGCTGTGTCGTATTCTTCTATGGAGTCCGATTGTATCTAGATTAGAAAAGTTTAAATTATTTTCTTTTCTTATAAGATTAGGAGTCCTAGTTTCCTTTCTGTAAACAATCATATGTTAAATTGGTCGAGTCGTGTGCTAGTAGGAGTTAGACTACCATGGATATAAATATTGTAGCCCAGGTACTATAATAAAAAAACTTTTACAACAATCAATATAGTTTCGGTGCATCGCCACCCTAGCCTTCCACTAGGTTTCAACGAGTTCGTGCTTTTGGGTCATGCTGCATCGATTTGGTTCGAGCTACGATAGTCAAGCTTCGTGCAGATCGGCGATCGGTATTTTCTCGGTTAGCTCCGATATACTCGATTGTTGATCTGTACGTCCTGTATCATATATATTGTTAGATTATAGATCAACAATGATATATTTGCATCGGTTCATTTTAATTAGGATTTTCTTGGTTAGTTCCAATAATCTAATTAAGATGCTAATTAGAAATTTCTCGGTTATGTCCGATATTCTAATTAGGTTACTGCTGATAATAGTATATCGGGGCAATAATTTATATGACATGATATATCCACCATCATATATATACTGCTAATCGGTTCATTTAGATCTGTTAGTAATAAACTTAGCGCAAGCTGTCTCAATTGGGTTTGATCCTTCGGGCTAAGATTAGAGCTAATCGGTTTAGGTGTGTCAGCTATTAGTATGTATGGTTCTATCGTGGTTTTTTCGCACATTTTATTCCTAGCGAAGGCGTAGCTTGCGGGAGCGCAGTTGAGGGTACCGAGCTAGGAGCATATTAGTCTGGCGTGTTAAATTCCCTCTCAAGCTCATGAATTACCTGGGGTACCCGGGGACTGGATCGGTGGGAGTTGAACCCCCTGATTCCTCATCCCAAACCCTCTCAGTTTCCTTTGTCCTCTAACCAAACTGCATACCAAAACTCCCATTCGCTCATAACAATCCCCCCCAACCAAACAGGCCGTCATAGCGATACTCACAATGTTAAAAGCTACGAATGGCCATAACATGGGTCCCACCATTCTTTCTTCATCTTTTTTCACATGATGGTACTAAGAGAGAGAATATCAATAAATTTTATATTTGTTAGAGCAAACCTTATGCTTATGATGTGCCTTTAGCCTAAGGTTACTTTTGAGAAGCCCACAATCTATAAGGACACCATAATAGTTTATGTTCTTCTCTTACGACCACACTGTGATTGCCCTAATCCATAGGATTCTGTCAGGGCACACATGTACAAGCTAATCTTCAAAACCATTTTCCCGCTGCAGCTTTCTTGAATACTTGGTCATGGACAGAACAGCCGCAAATTGTTCATTCTTCCTAAATGATGAACTTAATGTATTCGTTAAAGAGCTTCGATACCTCATACAATATATAATCATAATATAATGATTATTACAACATAATATAATCATAACTAAAATTAATTTTTCACTGGCCGGTCAAGAGTGAAAAAGTGATGGAGAACATCAAAGTAGTAAGTTGAAACACTGCAAGTCTGCAATTAAATGCATGTGTGAACCTTAATTAATTTAGAATTAGTACTACAGTACCATGCCTCACAGATTTGTAGTACACATTGTACCACCAAGCAACTGTGTAGTACTTGTTAGTATTTTAAGCTTTCATTAAGTTGACACCATGAGGTGGTGATTAAAATAAAAAAGTATTCTTGTCCCAGCCACATGTATATATTGCCTCTAAATAGGATATAGGAAATATACTTAATTACGTGCCATAGAAACTTCAGAACGGCCATGATTTCTTGTGAATGTACGGTCGAGTGCTTCCAGTTTGAGCTAGTGTACGTATGCCATCGAACATAGAATTGATACGATTAAAATTTAAGTTGATTGCATGCTGCTCCCTCCCCAATATTCTTTTTTCTGTCTGTCCGTCTGAAGCTGCTCATCGATCTGCTGCCTTCGAGTTTGATTTCTCTTGTTTCTCTCTTAGTTCTTGGTAATGGCATTTATTAAGGAATCACTCACTGATAAATTAAGGCTGAAAAAGTTAATGTGGATCAATAACAAAAAAACAAGTACATCACTCGCCCAAACGATCGAGTCATGACGGTTCTAAGTACCAAATAGATTTTGAGTTCATATATCATCATCTTTGGTGTGTCTTTCAAATTGCTATATTTCTTTTTTAATTTTGCATCTTATTTGAATTTTCAGAATCAATATTCACAAATTTGTATAATTGTTGTTTGTTATATTTTTGGTCACGTTGTTCACAAATATTCCGGTAATTTTTATGTTGTATTTGTTTAAGTTGTTGTTCTCTCTATTCGAACCGTTATTTTCTTCCACATTCCTACTTTAGCAGGTTGTTCCTTGGATCCTAAAAGAAAAATAAAATATTCTTGATGACGACAAGCAGAATGAGAAACAAAGTATTTTTTCTATAGTCAACGAATGAAATTTATCATAAAATTGAGGCTTTATTCCAACGTCACATGCCAAAAATTCAAAGTTTCATATACAATTCGTTGATCATAAGAATTATTGGTTATTTATTTATGTTGATTGGGACGGTTTCCGGCTTAATCTAGGTCATAATGTTCTCTAGAGCAGCTCATTAGTTCAGGTCAGCATTTTAATTCATATAACAAATTACATACATGTTATCAGCAATGTCAGCTATTATTTCTTATATCAATCAACTACATTGTATTTTATTGTTATTTTACAAGTTAAATGTGTCGTGGTATTTATATATATAGGATAATGATTCTATACTCCTAGGAGTACGTACTCCTACCTCCATCCTCCATCCACCGTATATCCAACCCAGCAACGTTCAACCATGCAACTTGGTACCATAGAATGGAACCCGGTTTCATTTCTTTTAAAAAAAAAATCAAGTAGCAATCCTTAATTATCCCGTATAATCAGGATAAGGCAAACCTCCCGCATAAATTAATTGGCCATTGGCGTTCGCGGGCGGCGAAGGCTACGGTTACCGTCAGCAGCTACGAGGGTGTGATCGATCGTCTGACGCGGGGCCACGATTCATCGGCGTGGGAAACCTAACCGTCCGGAGAAACTAGTCGGTGGGCTGCAGCAGGCCCGTCTGACAGCATTCAATTTTCTCATTTGATGGTCCATTCCAATCTTGAGTTCTTGACGCTATGGCGTGATCCCATTTGGTAAGCAGTGTCCGATATTGTCGGCGGCGGCGGCCGGCAAGCTCGTCCCAGGCTCCGATCAATCTGGAAGCTTGTGCAGCCATGCGCGGACGAAGACTCCCATATGATATGACGAGAGGTTTTGATCCATCCGCAGTACGGCGATACCACAGACGACGGCATTCATGAGCAAGCCATGCTACGTACGGTGCAGTGGTGAATCTAGGACGCAAATTGAGAGGATGCTAATGCAAAAATATATATAGCATGAACAAAGTAAACAAGCGATATATATCCGTCCGATATTTCCATATTTGTAAACAAAATATGCATATGATTAATATTCAAAAGGTCAAGTGTGGTATATTAAAAGTATATATGTTCCATATTTGTAACTTTGAAAGCTAACAACAAGCAGTGAACCAAATCATCTGCTCTTCATTCGAAAAAGCCCATCTTGCCAGCCGACGGCTTTGTGAGTCAGCGAATGCATCGATCCAAGGTTCAATCTACGTGCTACGTACCACCTGAAATCACAGCATATACTTCTTTGTGAAAGAAATAAGTATATACTCATTTTTCAAGAAGAGTTTAGTATATACTGATTGGAAGAAAAAATTAGTATATGGGGATCTCTTTAAACAGGTTTCTATGGCTGTCGGTATATACTCCTTTCAATCATGAATGCAGTATATACTCATCCCAAAGAAAAAGTAGTATATACTGCTACTACGAAAACTAGAGTATATCCTGCTACTTGTCTGTAAATAAACTAGTATATACCGGTAGCTAGTATAAAGAGCAATACATAACAGTGCTTCTAGGTAGCATGTACTAGTATTGAATAAAACAGTATGTACAAAGCTTGTAAATAAAAAGAAATATACACTGGTAAGTTGATCTGTTTGTTACGATACTTCATATCATACACGTACACACTTCAATATTCAAATGAGTTGCACATGCATGCATGCAGTCCATCGGTGGAAATGTATCAAAAATGGGGAAAGAGAGTTAAAAAAACAGCACTACTAATAAGAGATTTAAAACGTACATACTCTTGAAAGTATGTACTCCCAAGAGTCGTCCTAATTAGCAGCCAATGGGGGGTGGGGGCACGATGAAAGCCTAATGATCACTAATTAGCAGCCACTTTAATTATTGAAACACACTAGTGGAGAACCGCTCATCAGAAACAGGTCTAAACCCTCATTTGTAACGGGTATCGGTTTTGTTACGGATAATGGGTTACTGATGTGAAAAATCATCAGTAACGGGTGAACCCCTTTACGGATGACTCATCGGTAACGGCTCGTAACTACGAACCGTTACGGATGACTCATCGGTAACGGTCCATAACCTATGAATCATTACGAATGAGCCTCATCTGTATTGGTTCGTAATTGCCATTGCGGATGACATTTTATGATTTTTAAAAACACTAAAAAACCAAAAAAAATATTTTAAAAGTTTTTTTGGCATCTAGGCATCCTCAAGAACCATCTCCCACAAATTCACATTTTTTAGCTATTCTCATATATATGCAACTCATGGGATTCAAACTCAAGATCTCCACTCCAAACATTATTGCCCTAACCATCTCAGCTATGAAGGACTTGTGTTTGTTTCATCTATGTTATTCTTTCGACTATTAATTTACAAAACATGTAACACATATTTGAAGCTCTATATGATCTTAAATTAAAAAGTTATAAACTAAAAATATGGAGTTCTTGATAAGCTTTACAACTTTCATATAATTCATCCGAGATCATTCAAACGCTTTTAACTTTTATATTTTAAATAGATCCAAATAATTATAATGCATATTTGGGGATGAAAATAAACTCAAATGAAAATATTCTCAATTCTAAAGTTATAGTTCTACACAACATATACAACTTCAATGCATAGTATATCTTCATCCGAGGTAGTTTGAAAAATTCAAAATACCGTGTATTTCAAATGAATCCCACCAATGAGAGATTCAAATCTGGGCATGAAAACAACACCAAATGAAAACAATTTCATTTTTCTATAACCGTTACCGATGTGTTCTCATCCGTAACGGTTCATGGTTTAGACCCGTTACAGAACATTCGTGACGGGCCATAATTATTACCCGTTACAGATAAGCTCACATCCATCACGGGTCATTTTTGTTAGGCATATCTGAAATGGGCAACGTTCTAAGCCATGACCGATGAGTTATTCATCACGGACCGTATTTTCGCATGAAAAGTGAACCGTTACCGATGAGAGGTTCTGCACTAGTGTAAGGACAAGAACACATGGCAGCACACCTCTCATCCTCATCCTATTAGTGTGTTCCTTGCACTAGAAGCCTTACCAGTGGGCCCGACGACCCAGGGACCCACCTATAAGTCCCACACACCGTCCTAGCCCATGGAAGAGTCAGAAGCAGCCACACCCACACACACGCGTCTTCCTCCCCCCCTGCACCACTCTTGGACGCACCACGTCGACGCCGCCATGTCAACCTCACCAAAACCACGCAACAACCCACCAGGACATGTCATCGACCTCCCTCATCACGTTCCCACAACTCGCGCCGTCTGAGACCCTAGGAATCTTCTTTAGCTCCGGCGAGCTCTCCACCGTCGCGCCTTCGCTCCGATGAGTTCCACCGGTGTAGTTCTACCCCATCATGATCGCCTCACCGTGCCTGACCGTTGTGTGCATTTGTTGGCCCCAGATCCTCGGACCGAACACCTTGCGTGCCGTCGGTCTCCATCGCCAGAGCTCGCAAGCACCGCCGCTAGGATTTCCCCGTTTTTCCTGCATCGCCCACCGCCGGCCGTGCAATTTCACCGACGTATTCTACTGTATTGTGATGATCTCCTTGCAAGCCTGAAGCCATGTCGTTGACAGTACGCGTGGATCGTCGTCACCCCCTTTCTCTCCAGTCGCCGGCCACCACCATCGACTTATCTGCACCGGGTGTGCTTTCCCGCGATTCCTTCCAGCCGAACCTACCTCGAGCCATGTCTAACACCTTACACCTTTTGATTTTGAGCGTCGTTCGCCGAGATGTCGTGTTGCCATACCACTGGGTCGAGCTGCCACCGCTGTCAACGAACACACCTCTTCGGTGAGCCCCAGCCTTGTTTGATTTCGGTTGTTGGCATACTAGTCCCTAAGCAACGTTCCTGTGCCTATTGACGGCTCTTAATGATATATTTTACGCTGTCAACACTTGCATAAATGAAAATAACAAAACATCCAACATAGTGGTAGGGTTTATATTTAACCATTTTCCACAAGTGTTGGTGAATATTTGTATGCAGGTGAAGATATGGAGTTTTGTAGCCCAAAGTCCCAATTAAACATCTCCAAAAAGGCCCGTTGCTGGTACCAATGGGTTGAGGGGCCCAAAATCAGTGTCCAGGCCGAAAACCGGGGCCAACGGAGCCAGACACGGTTCTCGAACCAGTGCAGAGACTGCTAGCTCTGGCCAAAGTCTAATTCGGTAGAGGAGATCATCGCATTGTTGGTTCAGCTTGCGATCACTTGAAGAAACCGCATAGCTTGGACACTTGGCACTTGGAGGATGAAGATGCTCTTTGGGTGCTTGGAAGAAAGTCTATCCTCCCAAGACACCTCCACCTATAAATACCCCTCTCATTCTTCACTTAGAACACACACCACGACACACTTGAGCTGAATTAGAAGAGGCTCTCATGTAGCGTAGAATAGGTAGAGAGTGAGGGGAAGTTTTGGAGGAGTGCCCGGAAGTTTGGCGCTCCCTCTGATTTCTGCCTTGGCGGATGCAGCTCTCTAGGAGTAGTTCTAGAGGAGTACCGGAGCTGTCGGTACACTCTGCTGCGGGTTTGGTGATGACTTCTTCTATAAAGTAAGCATTCGAGTTCTTTTCTTATGTTATTTAATAACTTAGACTAAGTGAGATATATTTCCATCTTTGTGGGTTCATTTTTTAGTATTCGTACTAAGTGCTCTAGTACTAGGACTCTGGATAAATAAGAAAGTTCCTCCGGGAGTATAGAGTAGTAATTAATAACTTAGACGTGGTGTCTAGGTTAGAGATTACCTTTGTTTATTGTGTATCCCACGGATTTGTTAGAGGTAGACGACAGGTGGTGATAGCCCTAAATCCCGTCCTAGTAATCCTCCACATTCAGGTACATCATATAGCTATAGCCGGAACCATGCTAGCAGACCAGCAAGGGTCGGTGCCTGAAGCAACAGATAGGAAATTACCTTTAACTTAGCTTGGATAATTAAAACATATAGAAAGTCCTTTCTAGCCTAGCCTATCCTACCAGTGGTTGTTGTCCATGGATACACTTAGCCTTAGGTAGATTACACACATTCCCTAAGTTCGATATCCTTTTAGGGTCACCCGAAAGTGAAGTGCTACAACAGTATTCCGTGCGTTTGCGGATTTATCTGTGATCGTCAGAAATACCAACAGTGCCGATCTCTTAGCAGGCTGATGCCCGAGAAGCATTGCTTCCGTGATCCCAGGGGAATTCGCCGCCGCCGATCGTCGACCACCATCGCCGCCACTCCACAGACATCGCCGGTGCACAAAAACTGCTCGGTGAACACCGTTAGGCAGTTCTGTAGCACAAGCATACACATCCTGAGCCAGATCGAGACCCAAAACCCTACTTCGCCAGGTGACCCGAACGCCGCCTTCGCCTGCGCTCGTGGCAGGCAAGATCCTGGTCACCTCGCACTACAGCACCACACCCACTAGCTTAACCTCGAACCCAGACACTGTACTAGTCGCCAGCGCCACCGCTATCAAACTTGCTTGCCGCCGTTGCACAGCCTCCCGCACCACCATGACCGTCGGCTGGCCAGCCCCAGTTGCCCCTAGGATTGCAGCCACCACCTTTAGATCCGCACGAGTCCCCTCTCCATTTCGTCTTTAGATCCCATGCCCAGCCACGCTGTCGTTCGCCACCGGCATCGGCGAACAGAGCCGCCGGCTAGCTCCTGCTACGTGCGAGCGCCGCGTCCCGCTGGCGCGTGGGCCCGCTCTACCAGTAGCTCAATTAATGTGGGGCGGATTAGTAAACATTTAAAATTCAAAAGAGTTAAAATGTAAAAAATCAGAGTATTACATGTGGGACCAAGGACCTATTTGTAAGGACTTAAAACTGGAAACATTCTTAGCGAATTCGCCCGCACACGTGGCAGGGACTGCGGGTTGAACCCTAGTTTCTTCCTGTGGCCTATTTGCAAAATTGTTAGACCGACATGTGGACCCCACTGGGATTTATAATTTGGAAATGAAAGGAGAAATTGATATTCAGTTTGAAATAAGACCAGAAAATGGAGTTAACTTAGGAAATTCATATAAAATTCATATTTGCTCCAAATAAGGTCAAACCAAATTTGTTTCGTTCATAAAATCCTGCTCTATTTTACAAGATCAAACATGGCCTCTTCTATGTAGGAACCGTCTCTAAAATTTGAGTAGCAAATAAGTGGTATAAAGTATGGCTGAAACTTGTAAAATTCATAAGAAATTATAAAACCAATTTTGTAGGCTCTGTACTGTAGTGCTCTACTGTGCTGTAACCCAGGACTTGATTGAAGGACTTGTCTTATGTACACTAAAATTTCGTACACCAATAACGGGGTTAACTATACAAATTTAAAATACTTAAAATACAAAGTAATGGACTGGAGACTTTCTTGTCCACAACCCTACCAAAACCATAGGAGCCCACTGCATTTATTTCATACATTTTGGTTCTTATGTATTTCGAATATTTATGGTGCACGCGTATGATTGTATTAGGTGAAGTAACGAAGGTGGTGCAAACGGTTCTATGATTGATCTTGCTGTGCTATGTGATAATACGCGGAGCCAGGCAAGTTTAGGCCCTCCTTTGGGCACTTTGATCCTAAGATTTTGTGGGCAAAGTATTTTAATTGCAAATCTTACATGTGATGTCTGGTTTTTTTTTAACTTATGAAAACTGTGGTAATGGTAATTACATCCTAATTGCTGCCATGCTAGTAGTGTGGAGTAACACGCATCGCGTTGGCGTAGGGCTAGGCATTAAGCAATGTAACGGCTACGTTGTCATCTCTAGGTCACACTCAATATAAGAGTGTGGATGATGCTTTGGCCGGCATCGAAACCCCTTGATAAGGATACAATACATGGGAGAAGTCTCAAGTCTATTTTCCAACGGATCAAATGGCATATGATTTGAATGTTCCATTCAACAATGGCGGCAATTTTACGAGTGGTTGCGCAGGCTGCAAATTGATGAACAGGAATTGCAATTTGGGAGTGTTTGTTCATCATACGGCATGATTAGATGGTTTCCATCTATTCCAAGACTCTCCATAAGTTGACAAATACTTCATCTACACGGATTCAATTGTTTCTTGTAGATAAATTTGAAGATAAGAAGGTTTTGACTCAGTTCGGATTCGGTTTTGACAGCCTAGACATACCTATCGTAAAACGGTCGTGGATTTCACATACGGAGTCTGTTTTGGACGTTTGAGTACTCTTTGGAAAGCTATTTCAAAGCCCCACGCAATGGATATGGACCAAGACCCCAATTCTGTTTGGTTTTCTCGCACAAACTGAAGGAAACCGTCGGCAGATACAATAGAGTTTCTTTCTTTGTGTCCAAGTCATGTAATGAGTTTGTTTCTTGTTTTAGAGGTCTTAGATTTACTATATAAGTTAGAGGTGTGCGTCCATTGTAGGGAGACTCGACATTATGAATAAAAATTATCTTCTAGCTACAGCCATGTGAGGGTCTCGTCATCCGTTCTTCCTATGATTTGGTGCAGCCACATAGAGGGGAACTGGATGATCGTATCAAGATCGTTCTTGCTTTCTCATTGGGGATTGAGGGTTTGATAGTTATCTCCACATCATGTGGTTATGCGAAGGCGAGATGAAAGGTGTGCAACGCTGGTTGCATGTTGTTCCTCCACTTTGTTGGCTACTTGGTGTATCTGGATCCTACGTCGAGAAGGTCGGGCAACCCTCCCGTATCACCCCTAGGGTGTAGCCTTCGGGCTTCTATCACATCGTTTGGATTTGTATGAACTCTGCAGAGTTAAAACTAACCGGTTAGCCGTGCTCACGGTCAAGAGCGACTTGGGGAAAAAGAAGTGTCATGAGTATAGTTTTATGATTTTCAACTTTACTATACTATATATGTTCTCAATTTTTTTTCCAAATATTCTGTCGAAAACTATATATGTGTACTGTGAAACAAACTTGGCTTTATGCAAATGAATTGATACACTGACGTAATTCATTGATATTAAGCTAGCATGTAGATTGGTAGCTTTGCTTCTACCTTGCCAGTATATTATCTCGTTCAATGCGCTGAGTCCTGTTTTGTCTATGTGTTTATTTCTGACCCGCTGCAGGTATTTCTGACCCGCTGCAGGTCTAATTATGCTTATGCTTAGATCCTTTTATTTTGATCTAATGCCTTGAGATGAATTGTGTGGGCTAGTTGCATTCCTGAGCTACTAGTGCATACGAGGATGGGCTTGGAAATAACTGTCGCAACCAGAAAATAGCCTTTGTTGAGATCAAGTTCCTAGGGTACATTTGTGGTCGCCACCATCGAGTGGTCCACGAGCATATGACTTAGACGACTGGTGTGGCTATTTCTCTAGTTATATCTTTTATTTCGAGTCCGATGCTCAGAGTACCTGTAGTTTACTCCTTTCAGATGTGTCATGGGCTGCGATAAGGGCGGATGATTATTGTACTTATTTGGTTCTTATGCGAGACCCTATTCACTAGATATTTCATGCTGACATATCTTAAAAGTGTACACCACTTAGATTCTACTACGACCTCACAATATATATTAATCATTTGTACAATCAATATAACAGCTTAAATTTCTCGAGTCTGTATCCTCTCAAGTAACTCAAAATTTAAAATTTGAGTTATTGCATGAACGAATATGGGCCATTCATGTATGATCTCGGTCAAGGGTTAATGGTCAACATTTAGATTTAACGGGTCTTCATGAGGAGAGTTCGTACATGTAACTCAAAATTTGAGTTACCGCAACTGATCTCAATTCAAAATTTCTCGAAGGTCTCCCATTATTGCACGAACGAATGCCGATTTTAGCTAGTTTTTGAATTCCAATCTATCAGTTAATTATTTGTCACTGAATTACAACACTAATTTTATATCAAAACATAGTCCTTCTGTTAGAGAACTTCTGTCGATCCATATAATGAAATATTTCCCACTGTTCTTTCTTAATTTCATATGCACATTAAATAATTTCTCAGCCATCACAAAACTTAATTTCCAAAGATAATTAATTCACCCTTATTTGTGTCTCTTACATTTTGCTTATAGCCTCTAGGAATAAGCATCGGTATATCAGCTGAGATCGGATCTCAGGGTCCTGAGATCCTGTTCCGACGGTTCTCAGAGACCCTGAGGTCCAAACTCAGCAGACACAGGTCCTGAGGACCATCGGATCAGATCTGGATCTCAGGACCCTGAGATGGTACCGACGCGCGCCTATGAATAATTAGGATATAGACATAAATAAGGACTATATACGGGGCTGGCCATGATTAATGGGTGCATTTACATGTTTGGCCAGAATTCCTGTTACATGTTTTTTTTCATTAATTTGGTGGTATAGTGAGATTATTATGGATTCATGTTTTCTTTTGATTCTGTGTATACGTACATACGAACTAGCATGTAATTGTGCAAAAAATAGATAAGTTCATCGAATCAAACGAAGCTCGTTTTGTGAATTTGCACCAACTGATCATAATTGTATGCTATGTACTGGTTAGATAAACTGGTTCTGCTTCTTACACATTGCTAGCTGATGTATTCTTTAGATGACGATGATATCAGTGCTTAATCCTGATACATTGATATTATATTGTAGTTCATCGATCATGGACTTCAGAAAATCAATCTAATTAACACGACACATTTAACTTGCAAAATAACAATAAAATACAATGTAGTTGATTGATATAAGAAATAATAGCTGACATTGCTGATAACATGTATATATTGTTGTTATATGAATTAAAATGCTGACCTAATCCAACGAGCTGCTCAAAAGAACAATATGACCTAGATTGAGCCGGAACCATCCCAATCAGCATAAATAAATATCCAATAATTCTTACGATTGATGAATTATATATGAAACTTTGAATTTTCGGCATGCGACTTTGGGATGAAGCCTCAATTTTATGATACATTTCATTGATTGACTAGGAAAAAAAATACTTTGTTTCTCATTCTGCTCGTCGTCATCAAGAATATTTTATTTGTCTTCTAAGGATCCAAGGAACAACCTGCTAAAATACAGAATGAGAATGAGGAAGAAAATAACGGTTCGAAGAGAGAGAACAACAACTTAAACAAATACAACATAAAAATTACCAGAATATTTGTGAACAACTGACCAAACATGTAACAAATGACAATTATACAATTTTCTGAAAATTGATTCTGAAAATTCAAATAAGTTGCAAAATTACAAATGAAATGTAGCAGTTTGAAAGACGAATCAAAGATGATGATATACAAAAGCAAAATCTATTTGGTAGTCAGAACCGTCATGACTCATTTGGGCGTGTGATGTACTTGTTTTTTGTTATCGATCCACATTAACTTTTTCAGCCTTAATTTATCTAAGTGATTCCATAATAAATGCCATTACCGAGAACTAAGAGAGAAACAAGAGAATTTTATATGTAGAAAGCAGCAAATCGATGAGCAGCTTCAGAGACAGACAGAAGGAAGAATATAGGGGAGAGGAGCAGCAATCCACTTAAATTTTAATCGTATCAATTCTATGTTCGATGGCATACATACACTAACTCAAACTGGAAGCACTCGGCCGTACCTTCAGAAGAAAATTGGGCCATTCAGAAATTTCGATAGCACCTAATTAAGTACGTTTGCCATATCCTAGGCAGAATTTGTTACAGGGCATAAAAAATTTGTTGCTATAGGACACTCTAAAAACGCGTCTTTACTGTAAGACACTGTAAAAAGACGGTAATTTGCTGATGGATACCGCAGGCTATATTACATCATTTTTTAGAGAGAATAATATGCAAATGACTATTTTGCCCTTGTCTTTTTTCCTAAGTATTGACCGGTTACACGAAAGTGCGCTGAAAAATTCAGCCTTCCCCAACCCAACCAAAATATATAAAATTTCCAAAAAAGGCGATTCAATATTCACCACATAATAAAAAAATTCTTGAAAAAAGTTATTCAAAATTCAGCACAAAATCAATCCAAACAAAAATAATAATTAATTCATTCCTAAGTCACGCTCAATTTTAAAGAAACCAACCACATTTCATAAAAACATTTTAGAGGCAAAATGGTCACTCCAAATCTTATTCTCTCTCCAAACTAAAAAAATATATAATATAGTCTAAAGTGACCATTGGCAAATTACCATAATTTTGCATTGTCTTGTACTAAAGACACATCTTTAGAGTGTCTTACAGCAAATGACACAAACTTTTGATGCCCTATAGCAAATTTTGCCTATAAAGGCAATATATACATGTGGTTGGGGCAAGAATACTTTTTTATTTTAATCACAACATGGGTTCAACTTAATGAAAGCTTAAAATACTAACAAGTACTACACGGTTGCTTGCTGGTACAATGTGTACTACAAATCTGTGAGGCATGATACTGATCAGTACCAATTCTAAATTAATTAAGGTGCACACATGCATTTAATTACAGTGTTTCAACTTACATCTTTGATGGTGTCCATCACTTTTTCACTCTTATCCAGCCAGTGAAAAATTAATATTAGTTATGATTATATTAAGTCGTAATATTCATTAATTTTCTGTATCAAATTAATTACACAAGAAAGAACATGTGTGGGATGGAGCAAAAGAGGGTGATTAAAAATTTAACTAAGAAAATAATGTGTGTGGGATGGAGCAAGCAGGGGTGAGTAAAATTTTCAGTAGAAAAATATGTGTGGAATGGAGCAGGAGAGAGTGAATTATTTACTCGTGCGAGATGATGTGTGGGATTTGTGAGGAGTGCTATGAATATGTGTGGAATGTAGCAAAATTTCGTAGCACACCTCCTAAGTAAAAATTTAACTAAGAAAACAACATGCGTGGGATGAAGCAAATAGGGGCGAGTAAAATTTTCACTACAAAAATAAGGTGTGTGGGCTGGAGAAAATAGGGTGAATAATTTTTTCACAGGAAAAAGAGCGTTGGTGGGATGATTTCTGATGGGGGTGGAGGAGAGTGAATTTTTTACTCGCGATGGAGGGTGTGTGGGATTTGTGGGGAGAGCTACGAATTTCGCTACACGCTGTGTGTAGCGTAGCGCTATATATATATTTTTACTCAGGTTTCAAAGGTGCGGGAGGACTTGATCTGTTAATTGAGATTAACAGTTAAAAATTTACTCAAGATTCAAATGTGTGGGGTGGCTCATCAGTTTGTTTGATTGGGATAGTTAAAAAACAACTCATGTCGCTCCATGGTGGGAGGCATGCTACTAGGTCTGGTAGCACGCTGCGTGCCAGGTAGTAGTACTATATATACGTATGTATATATGTATGTATATATGTATATGTATATATATGTATATGTATATGTATATGTGTAGTTTGTATATATGTATATATATATACGGTTACGCTACATGGCACGCAGCGTGCCACGAAAAATGGTAGCGCGACTCAAAGGAATTCCCATCCCGCACAACTCAATTCTAAGCTAAAATTTAACTAGCCGTTGTTACTTCATTGGAATCCCATCCCGCACTTCTCAATTCTGAGTTAAAATTTAACTAGCCGTTGTTACTTCACTAGAATCCCAACCCGCACATCTTAAATTCTGACTTTTAAAATTTAAGTAGCTGTGCTTGCTACTTTGGGAGCACTCATACCCCTACCAGAATTGTCTAGTAATATTTTACTAGAATCAATCAGCCCAACACCATTCCTGCACATCCTAAATGTGAGTAAAATTATACTACCCATCAAACCACCTCTTGACCAATCCCGCACATATCAGTTTTGAGTGAAAATTTAACTTCCCACTGAACAACTCCGTGTACCACTCTAAGCTGAGTAAAATTTTACTATGCTCAACAGTCAGCTAACTCGGAAGCTGCAGACCACCATTATTTTGAATATTTATGTCCAGTAATTCAGAATTGATGAGCATGACAACAAGTGGACCGATCCACTTGCTCATGCAGCACCTAAGATTACGTTCTTTTCATAGTATTAATATTATGTAATCGATCTATATTGTTGTAAATAGGCCTATAATATTTTTACTCGCACAATGTGGTCTTTCATCCATATAAAATTTATTTATGGGTGGTTCAACTTGAACATGCAAAACACCCTTTTTGTATAGTTTCACTAATGAGCTAAAAACTTAACCAGAATGTTATATATATACAGCATATTAAGTCCCTGAAAACTTTATCCAAAAATCCTCAATTTGTAATTACATATTGTAATTCATCATGTTTAGTGTCAAAATAGCTTGTTACAAACAGTACAAACATTTTGTGGCATAAACTTATTCAGTAAAATTTCACTCCGTGACTTGTTCAGTAAAGTTAAAAGCCGTCAACAATTATGTAGAAACTAGTATGCTAGTTAAATTTGAACCTCTTGGACTGGTTTCACAAGGAAGGTGCATAATTGTGAATTAGAGTAAATTTTTAACTAGCATAAGTAGGCATGCGATATGCAACAGATGAGTGCTTGGAGTTGTTAACTTTCAATAGTAAAATTTTAACTCAAAAAACATGTATGCGGAATGGAGAGGATGGGTTGTCAGGACAGTTAGTTAAATTTTAACTCAAAAACTTGTCTGTGGGATGAAGAGTATTGGTTGTTAGGGCAGTTGGTTAAATTTTTGCTAGCAGTGAGGGTGTGCGGAAGGGAAAACTAAGAATTATGGAAGATGTGAGTCGCGCTCCCAATTTGGTAGCATGCTGCGCGCTCCCTAGGGCTACCACTTAGGTATGATTATGAGTGCCATTCCAAACATATTCAACGGTTCCGTATTGAATTATTGCAAGATCCTACTATATATAGAATTCTATGGCTGCAAATCGATCAGGACCCACTTTCAAGCCCGACCCATATATAACACCGTTATATATATGTTTGTGTGTATATACACAATTTATTGAGCTCCTATATATCAGTAATATATATGTGCATCCTTAATAGATAATAGTGCATTCATCTCTTTAGTTTCTGTCTCAATGTACGTCTGTTGAACAAATTAAATTGAAATTCTAATATACTGAAAGATATGTCAAAAAATATAATTGATTATTATTGTAGTACTTATGCCTCATGATGTCCCTGAGAATGTGTGTGTATGTGTAGTGTGATATTCTGTACCTTTCTGTAAGTAATTTGGTGCAAGGAAAACATCCGTTCTTTCTTCTCTGATTGGTTGTTCTAGTTTAATGGAGGTATTGAGAAAATAAAATCTCTAGTAAATGTTAATCTCAAGCTTTTAAATATATATAACAGAAACTTCTACTTCTATTATAGAGTAGTACACCATCCAAATATCCATTGCAATTTACCGTCCCCATGTAGTACAATGTTCACAAGAACTTGTTATATAGCGGCCTGTTTTGTTGGGGGGAATTGTTAGAAAGGAATGGGAGTTTAAGTGGATGGAGAGTTTAAGTCTGTAGTTTGGTTGGAGGACAAAGGAATTCAAGAGGGTTTGGGATGAGGAATTAGGAGGTTCAAATCCCACCGATCCTAACCCAAGAGGACCCTAGGTAATTCACGGTCATGAGAGGGAATTTAAAATGCAAAGACTAATATGCCCCTAGCTCTGTGCCTTCAATTATGCTCCCACGCTATGCCTTTGCCAGCAATAAAATGTGTGAAAAAAAAAACCTAGTTGATGTCTGAGAGCTTGCTTGTATGAACTTTCCTGCTGTCAACGTGAATGTAGCTGAGTTTATTAATTACCCCATGAGAATTTTTGTAATGTTAAATTTTCATCCTATTCCCAAGCCCACAAGCCAAGCGGAGGTTTTAAACACCCCGCAAATATCTCCGCCTACAATCTCCATCCCAACCAAACAAGGGATGACTACAAATCCAACTGCCATGACTTATCCCACCATCAACTCCCTCCTTTAAACTCTCATTTGCCTTCCTCACTCTTGCCAAACAGGCCATAGGTGATATTCATATGTTGAGTGGGTCCCATATTATGTGCTATTTTATACCTCACACATTGAGGATGCCCTAAGAGAGAGTTGAAGAATTGCATATCGTTCGCTATCTTGCCACGATCGATTGATAGTGACAGCTTGAAAGACTACATCGATCTTTCTATCTGGATGGATGGATGGCCTAAAGCATGCCATGACACCCTATGAACCCTAAAAAATGGCACACCATCTATCCTCAAAGCAAAAGCACTGAAAACCAAAAAAGTAATTAGGGCATAATTGTAAACATGAGAACCAACACAAGGGGGACAGCCTCCTCTTCCACTCGGTCTTCAATATACAAAACATCGAAAAAATAATGGTTTTGAAAGTAATGAAGATATTTATGGGACTAGTATTTTCTGGATGGATTGCCCTTTGGTCCGTAAAGGCGTGGCGTGACTAGTGGCCCATATGACTGCCGAAGCTGAATGATGATACCAACTCTACTTACTTGGGATAGGGGGTACAGTTCGTATTTGGCGGCATGGAATAGGCCGGTGCTGGTGAGGGGACCGCAAGGAGCCGTTCCACGAATTGAGATCACCTTCGCTGTTATGTTTCTGGCACTTCTAGTATGGACCTTGACAGAATACTTGAATATTAACTTGGCAATATGGAGAATGCACGCAAACGGTTTCGAGAGGAGGTAAAAGTTAAATAATGATTGGGTGTCTACTATATAAGAATTTTAAAAAAACCAACAAAACGACCAATCGAAGAGAAAAAAATCGAGAAAAAACATCGTGATATATTACCGATAAGATACTAATTAACTAGCAGCACAAGAATAACGAAAATGAACTGCAGAAGCAATATTAATTAATCATACATGTATATATGCAACTAATTACTAATCAAAGGCTTCAGCTTAAAATTTTCCCTTGTATCATGTCGGTTCAGGTGGAAAGTTCAGACGGCAATCGTGGGGTTTTATTGTTCACGGGCAGGCCATCTATGCTTCGCCTTCCTATTTTTTCCAATTACCAGAATTTCCTCCCTTCTGCCATAAATTGGCCTCGCATCAGACTCAAGCATCAAGTACCACATATGGTTGGGGCATATTGTTATGGTACTGTTTACTGCTCATGGCATTGGCTACTTCGTCTACTGGGCTTCCACGAACCAGTTAGTCGAGGTAATTTAAACGGGAGAAATATCAATTAGCAATATGTTTCAAGATTGTATATACTTATTATAGTTACCTTCTCCTTGGTTTAGTAAGTAGTAACATTTTCAATATGATTTTGAATGATCGAACCAAGAGAAAAGATCAACCGATCAACTTTTTAGAACAAAATATTGATGCAGCTTAATTTCTGCCAATTAAACAACAGTTGATAAGTGGAGCAAGACTCATATTGCCAATGCTCCATGAGAATTGGCCTTGCTCGCCGGCTTCGCCCTGTGGGCAACCACCCTGCCACGCATAAGGCGCTGAAAGTTCGAGCTGTTTTATTACACTCACCAAATCTACAATGCAGTATAGAAAAATATCGTTGCAATATAGAAAACAACGGATGCAGTATCTAAACTAGTAATATTCTTGTGCTAACGCCACGGCGATATTTAGTCTTAGTTCGCAAAATTTATTTGGAATAATCAATTAATTATAACATAAACATTAGAAGTTGACCAGGAAAAATAGGCGTTGAAATTTTACTCTTTATCCTTATAAAATTGAAAGTTGTTTGAGCAAATTAGCCAACCGGACATAATTGAACGTAACTTGTCAAATAAAAGTAAAAATTTAGTGCTCTACATAAGATTGTAAAAGTCCACAACCAACAATAGTGGTGTAGAATGCAGATTTACCATTTGATTGCAACATATCTAAATTCATGAATACATCAAAAAAGTGCACGATTAGGATCAAGAAGAAAATGATGCACATGCATTCTGGTTTGTTCTTCCACATCACATTTGAGATTTCATTTCCTTTCAAATAAACAATATGGCACCCTATAAAGCCCAATTCATCCCACTACGATACCAAACTTAGAACTACTGTTACATACACATGTATTCATAATTTCTTCCACAATCAATTAAAATTGCACAATATCAATTGCACAATACATCACAAAAAATGACTCCAAAAATGTATACAAATGTTAATTTACACTGTAAATTAATAGCCATGGTATTCCATCCTCCTGTTTTTCCTTCTTCAGTTTGATGTTTGCAAGCAACCAGCGATCCGTTGTATATTACCAATCTGGCGATCCCCATTCTCAAACGAGATGCCTAACCAATATTTCAATTCCAGATTTTTGTGTTGGGTGCAAGATTAGGTCATTTAGAATTTTACATCTCATTCAGGCTGGCCAACTTTAATTATAATGATCGATGTGCAGATTTCTAGAAATGTTGTGAGAAATATTGAAAGAACAATGATCGTTTCCAAATAGTTGCATACTACCCTGAAAATAAGTGGCAAGATATAGATATTATTAGTCCATCAGGACATGAAATACCTTCTAACAGAGTTATCAGGACATATAGCGTGTAAAATGGCCATCATCTAGAATGTTGTGCTCTTATAAATGTTGTTCTCAGAACATGCATCATCCTGGGGTATCCGCAATGGTAAAGCAAGGTGCTCCCTATAAAATATATACACCTCAGCTAAATATTAAATTAGTAGTAAATTACATTAATGGTATGTGAACACATGTATCTACAACTGCATATATAAATTGACAATAATTCATCTTTACTCTCTCCTTGCTCGTCCTTGATGGCCTGTACTGAAGTTCTCCACGTCCCCCTCTCCTACAAGATTGAGCATTTTAGTATTGATCATTCATCTAGCAATTGCAATTCATAAAAAGGTTGTAGCAGTTGAATTCATCGATGACTTTTCATAGTCTAGTGAATAAAAACACTAACGCGTCGACAAAGAAAGCTTCATAATAAAAAGTGAGAGCAGAGTTGAATGGACAAAAATACAACTTACTAATCATACAAAAGTACATGAGATTAAGCAGTTTGACAAGAGCATGAAAAAAAATATGGAAATCAAATAGTACCTATGAAGCACTCAGGTAAAAGTGACAACATATATATATATATATGGTAAACAGTCAGCTAGGAGGCAAATATGCCTGTGCAGATATATTTGAAGATAACCAAACTTCCTTGTTAGCTGGAGTCAGGAGAAACATCAGACATTTGATACACAATAATTTGTGCGACCATGCTTTAGTAACAACTAGTTGAGGCGTTGCAGCGGGATTAATAAAGTCATTCAAAGATGACACTTGATTTATGCTACTGCACATTACCTTAAAAACATTGTTACTGAACTACAAATTACAAATTGGTTGCATTCTTCCTCTCCCGCAGTTAGATTTCATAAGAGTCTATGTCTCATGTCTCATGGGAAAATAATCGCAGTACATACCTACCGCACGTTACTTAATTTATGATTGTCTAGTCCCAGGGAAAAAGAAAACACAGTACATGAAAACTATCGAGGTGTAGAACAGATAAAGCCACAAACTAATAGAAATTAATGTGCTATGATCGAAATTGAATTTCTTCTTTTTTCCCACAGAGAGAGAGAGAGGTTTTGGAGGGGGGAGGTTATACGTCTCTTTTTTCTATGAACTTACAGCTTAATTAAAATTCATCCAAACGAAAACCCAAACTGGAAAATATCACCAGACTTTTCTTCTACTTTCAGCCATCTAGAGAGTGCCATCCACGATCCTTCCAGCATAAAAAAGAAGGAAGTTTAAAACTACTTCAGAAAAACTAAACCGTCTCCATTGTCCATACTAACCATCCAAATGCAGATCGGTGCCACAAAATTAGAAGCCACATATATAACATTTCATCAGAGAAGACACAACACCATCCAAAAAACACTGCCAATATACGAATGGTTACAACTGTGGTAGGAATCAACTACATCGTGGGTCTGAATATCCAATATTCCATGATTAATTACTCTGCAATCCGTTAGAGCATCTCAAGACCTTTTTCCATTAGAGCATCATCGAAAAGAAATAAATATCATTGAAATAAAATATGAATTACAACAATCTGGAAACCGGAAGTTGTGTAACCTGCAATAGCGAACTCTAAATGTAATTTGCAACCAATTTCTGTTAACCAATTTGATCAACATGAAGAGTAAGGAGAGTCGGGGAGATACCTTCTGCAGAAGTACTCCTACAGTAGTGGCCTGGCCTAGAATCCTCTATACAGGAAGAGAAAGAAACCAAATTCTTGCTTGATTGATCCACAACATAATCTCACCTGGCATCCGGCGACCAGATCGAAAAGGGCCTGGAATCATTCGGTGACCAAATTGAAAATAGTTTGGCTGTGTAATTGAGGGGACTTGCTCTGTGGTGATGAGGTGAATGAAAAAGACTTCCCTCTCCCTGCAAGATATAGTGGTGGTAAATCAAGGGCACAGTATTTGAGAAGACGATCAGAAGCTTTAGGCAGGGAAAACCGTGCAGCACATCAATGGCAATTGATGCTGGCCGTTTCTAAACTACTAGTGTAGTTAACTCATGATGTTAGAAAAACGGATTGGTGAGCAAGCGATGAATGGCCTTCCTCGTTCCTCCCCCATTGACGGGTCCTGGTTTTGCTCCGTTTGATGCGCGGACAGAAGTCATGCGGCTGAGAGGAGCGAAGATTAGCAGACTGAATGGGCTGAAATCGCCTCTTTCTAGCACACGTGTCCACAGGTTGGAGGTTGATTGGATTGATTGGACGGCTAAAACTAAGCGATGACCATTGACGGGTCTATTGCCACGAACAAACCCATGGCAATAATTATTTGTTGCCATGTTATAAACCCATTGAATATGTTTAATTGCCATGATAATTATGTGGCATTATATAGAATTGTTGCCACAAAACAAAATCTGTTGCAATACCCTTTACCATGGACTTTGTTGCCACGGCTAGCAACTATTTTAAAATGGTTGCAGAATGTAACAATTGCCACGATTTTTGTGCTCTTGCCATGAAATTTAGTGTGGCAATAGATAATTTTCCTAGTAGTGTACACCAAAACCGAAAAACACTTGCACATAATAATGAAAAGTGGGATAGTATCAGCAAGCCATGGAGTGTTATGTGTGAAGAGAAGCAATACTTTATCATATTTAATTTGAAAATTTGCCTAGAATCATAGAAGCATTGTTTCAGTATTTGACCTCCAATTTTTCCCCCAAGCTAAGTTATTTTTCTTTGGATAAAGGTTCATAAAACACATTAGTATTTTCACATACCCCATAAAGACATATAGCTGACAGCGAAGAGGAGTACAATGTTCAATAGATCGAAGCACAACAATAGAAATATAAGAATCCACATCAACATGTCTTGACAAGACACATCAACATGTCTTGTCAAAAGAAAATATATGCCAATAGTTGAATCCATTTAGGAACACATGGGACTAGAAAGTTCACGTTACACAACATTAAATAGAGATTTCCCATTACACAAATCAAGTAAGGGCTAGTAACTACAAGTATTTTTTTGAGAAAATCTAAGAAATGTCATTGACAAACACTCAAATCCCAGAAATGTCATCGAGAAATGCAAGTTCCCAGAAATACCATCGCACAAACGACTTTGTCTTAGAAATGTCATTACCGTTAGGGTTTCGTTAGCATTCCTTCATTAAGTGTTATACGATGAACAATGTATTTACCGGTGCGGGTGGATGGAGAATGCACCTTTCCACCCCATGCCTTTAAATGCATATTCCTATAGCATTTAATGAAGAAATGCTATCGGAATCCTAATGACGATGGCATGTGTAGGACAAAGTCACTTGTACAACGGTATTTTTGAGAACTAGCATTTGTCAATGCAATTTCTGGGATCTGGGTATTTGTCAATGGCATTTATTAGATTCTCTGTTTTTTTTTATGGAGTGACCTATGGCTTGCATCAAGCCAGACTGAATGTTTATTTGATTTATGAACAAATATTAGAAGATTTTGTATATGAGTACTACACAGGGGGATAGTGAGAACTCAGTGTGAACTATATACTACTCAAATTCAGAAATTTGTGACCCCAAATTACCATAACAAAATTTGCTATTGCTTTTTATAGCCCTGTTGGCCCATAGCAACAGATCTTCTGTACAATAACCCAAAGTTGGATTTAACCACTGCAATTTTTAGCTTCAATTCATACTAGATACCACTATATGAATATGTTCACCGACGCTGCTTGGAGAGGAAGGAGCACAGGCTGCTAGGGAAGACTAGGGAGAAACGAGCATGTGTGGTGGCAGCGAAGATCAGAGGCTACACAGGCAGCGAGCTCAGGATGGGCGGAGCAATAGTGGCGACGACATCAGGGGGCCAGGAGCAACGGTGTTGAGCTTCGTGAGGCGGCACCGGATGTTGATGGCGGTGGGAGACGACGGGGGCGGTGGAATCAACTCCCTCAGTCGTTCTTGTTGGCGCAGGCAGGGGGGAGTATGGATGGCGCAAGCAGGGGAAGGATGGACAGCGCAGGCGGAATGGAAGGCGAGGGGAGGGTGAGGGGTGGAGCGATTGGGGAGTTCGGCAGTGGTGATGTAGAGGCACGAGGTCGGTGTTGGTAGTGGCACGGCGGAGGCGCAGGCACGATTGGTTGGTGGTGGCGATTTGGGAGGAGTAGGAGATGCGGAGGGAGATGTGGAGGTGGTCTACGCTCTTTTTATTTTTTTTTTATTTTGGCTGGCCCGCTTCTTTTCCCCATGGCCCGCCTCTTTCTCCCGCCTGTATTTTCACCAACCCGCGCTCCGTGCAATTTTGGCTCAGATTCCCCTACACCTTTGCCGACTGTTTGTTTGAAGGAAATCATTTTACCATCACATGTTTGTTGTTCATAAATCACCAGCACATTATCCGCCGGGAAAAATAAGAATTACCGACACATTATGCATTGACATTGCTATATAATTTTTCCAACACAAAAAGTGTAGTGTAATCTGACCTATTGCTCACGAAAGTCAGTTGGCAAAGATGGGTCATGGTATAGTGAAAATTGTGATATTTCCAATTGGTTAATAAGGGCATGTACAAAGATAGAGACCGGTATGGTCTCTATATTAAATAGAGACTATAATGCTACAACAGTTTAGATAATAGGGTCTCTAAACATTAATGTCTCAGAATACTTTCCTATTAGTCTCCATGCAACAAATTTTTTCTTAATAAATGATAAAAGTCAACTCTAAGCCATTGTCATGTGTAGCAATTATCTTTTTCTCTCTCTTCCCCTCCTTTTCACATCACTAAGTATGTTTGTATGACAACAGCACAAGCCATGGGCGGGTCCAGGATTTTCAACTTAGGTATTCAAAACGGACGAGGGGTAAAAAAAAATCGAACATCTAAACTAATAATTGTATAATATATAGCACACAAAACACAATATTTATCGAAACATCCAAAATAATAGACACTATTGCAGAACACCTAATAGATGGCGGCTCCAAACAGGCCATAGGTGGCAGTTTTGGGAGCCGCCACCTATCGAGCGTCACCTATGGGTTTTAGAACCACCACCTATACTACCTATAGGTGACGGTTAAATAACCGCCATCTATAACCAGCCAAAACCGACACCTATATGAAACTATAGGTGGCGGTTTATCATGAGGAACCGCCACCTTTAACCAATACACATCATGTTTTTTTGTCGACTGTGGGTCCCACTAGTGAGTTATAGGTGACGGTTCTAGCTCAAGAACCGCCACCTTTTTGTATACTTTAGGTGGCGGTTTTAGAACTATTACCTATTTTGTGAAGTATAGGTGGCGGTTCTGTTAAGTTATAGGTAGCGGTTCTCCTTAAGAACCGCCACCTATAACTTGACTATAGGTAGCGGTTTACAGTTAGAACCGCCACCTATAACTAGGCAAATTAAAAAAAATGCAGAAAGCTGGCAAAATTTCACAGAAACCTGTAAAAAATTTCACCCATCAATTACCCAGCAATTTCACCCCAGAATTCACCCCAGCATTCACAGGTACACCCTAGCATTTACAATTCAGAAGATCATTCAGCCCAACATTCACAATTCACAAAGTCTTCCACCAAATACTTGTCACATTTGAAATATAGTACAGAATTCATAGAATTAAGTCACAGAAATACAAGCGCATATAAGAATATACAAAGTCATAGAAATACAAGTGCATGTAAGAATACACAAATCCATAGAATCCAGAGAAGTCACAGAAATATACAAAGTCACAGATTATTTAAGAAAAAAATTAGTTTAGGTCACAAAACAAATATACAAAATCTTAAAACTGTCACAAGTTTAGGTCAGACAAATCAAATAGTAAGTCAGCTACTTCTGCGACTGACTATCTGGAGGCAGTTGCGCTAGTGGGGCATATGACTCAGGTGATTTGCTTATGTGGTGGCAACCATCTTCATCTGCAACGTGCTCGCGGATGAACCCACATAGCGCCTCAACTAGGCCTTCGGAGATGTGTGGCAGCAACCCGGGCGCATCTGAATCTTTTTCGTTGATTATCTATTAAAAAGAAATGTTGAACTTAGTATTGGAAAGATGGGGGTTTAAGGTGACCTTATATCAAAGTATCGTACCTCGGCGTCTGAAAGTTCACTACTNCGGCGCGCGTGTGCGGCAACCCGGCGCATAGGGCAGTGCGCCCGTGCGGCAACCCGGCGACCCCTTCTTCCCCTCCCTTCCTCTGGGACTGAGCCGACGCCGCCGTGCCGGGCTCCTCCTCCGGGCAAAATAGACATTTTACACCCCCATTTGACACCGTTAACTCTCCATCCATCCAAAATGGCGTGTACTTAATAGAAATTTCGGTGGATGGTATAGAAGTGTGCAAAATTTTTTTAGTGGCACACAAGTAACCGCTATCTTTTTTAATGGCCTATAGGTAAAAGACTCGTTAGAGAATCGGCACTGATGGCTAGCTCCTGGCCCCCCACCCTCAAAGGTTGGGAGAATTAAGGCTTACTGGGCCTTTTTTCGCTATTGGGCCAATGTGCCAACTTGGCAGGAGGTGGAAGGAGGTATTTGTCCTTTCAATGTCTTTCTATCGGGCTTCTTTACATGTAGTAGGCCTTTTCTTTAAATTTTTCTATACACATACGATATATCTCGATCTCTATCTCTACTGTTATATGAAAGCGAGAGGTATTTCCATGGTCCGTGAATTTTTTTCGTCCGTCATTTGTTTCCCGATCGGTTTTCATCCCACGTGAGAAGTATTTCACGGTTGCCCGTCTCGCACGTATGTGCAATTCCTGTTTCGGCGTCGGGTCGGTCCATCGATCGATCGCTTACGTCCGCGCTCTCGTACAAAAAAGGCCCACGATGAAATTTTTAGCCCATCAACACATATGTTCCCACAGCCCACAAATTGACACAGACTTATCCCACAAACACAAAATAAAAACCCACAATGGACTCAGCCCATGAACACATGTCCGTTTCAGAGAACGTCTTTGATATGGACACTGCTATGTTCTTCGATGATACGAACATCTGCTGCAAGTCTTTGATATGAACACTGATTCCTCTCCATTGCTATTGGCACGAGAGACTTCGAACACATGATCTGCACTTTCTGCTTGCAGCTTTAAACCAATAAGGTAGATGAGAACAAGCAATTTCCAGTGTAACTCCATTGAGACATGCTCTCTTAAACTGTTTCAATGTAATCTAATGTTGTTTAATCACTAACTGATGATATATAATCCTTGGTTGCTGGACATCATGACACACAGTAGAGAATTGAGTGGGTTCCTCGGCGTTTAGATTCCTGAAGGAAATTATGGTGATTTACTGATTTGCACTTGTGCTTTAGCGTTAGGTACTGTCTTTGTTTGTATGTATAACTCAAAATTAAGGTAACGCCAAATATAAAAAGTCGGAGGAAGTATATTGATTCATATGCTTTGGATGCCGACCATGCAATTTCTTCCGATTTTTCCCGTTGCAATGCACGGGTCCTTTTTCTAGTATAAT
>CM002487.1:2754260-2771002 GCA_000325765.3 Leersia perrieri | reverse complement strand
TCGCCGTCGCCACGGCCATTTCCCTGGCCGCCGCCGCTCCAGCGCACGCCTGCAAGGGAAGAGGAGAAGGATTGATTAGAGAGAAGGAAAGAAAAGGAAAGAAGAGAAGAAAGAGAATGAGGAAGGAAAAAGGATAAGACTGAATAAAAAGAGAGGAGAGAAGGTCTCAGGGGAGAATTTGCTGGGGTCCCGGTTGATTATTCCAACCGGAATTAAAACTGACCTTGATTCCCGGTTGGTTATACCAACCAAGACTAAAAGATGACAAGGGCCTCACATATTTTTGAACCGGGATTAATGTGTTCTTTTTGTCCAGTCAGTAGATTTTAGTCTCGGTTGGTAATACGAACCGGGACTAAAAAATAATTTAGTCTCGGGTTCAATTTGGTTCGGGACTAAATCTGTGAATATTTGTCCCGTTCTCTACCAGTGTAAACCCGCTACCGCTGGACCGAGCTACCAGAAGCAATAGAGCAATTAAGCATATAAAGTCTTGGATACCTAAACTAAAAGAGTGATTAATTTAGCCGTATCTCACCCGTTTGGATTTTTCGTCTTGATCATTATTCACCAAACTTGTACGATATAAAACGTAAATTTGTAATCCAATTTTCTTAAGAGCTAGTGTATCATATATATTTTTATTTAGTCTAATTTGTGTTTTCTTAAATTACATATATTCAGAAGTTAAAAAATACTTTTTAAAAGTTGGAATAACTAAATATTTTCTTCGCCCAAAAAGCTAAAATATGTATGGTGTGTTGGGCATCCGTATCTACTCATATAGCTAGTATAATATTTGCAAAAGGAGACCAATAGATAATCAGTCTTCTAATTAACATAGATACATGTTCCTTTGGAGACGCACGTATCATCATGCCCCATAAAAGGCAAAACCAAAATAGCAACGGATACGGCCGCCACTATCTCACCAAGAACAACTGGTTGGTTCTATGGCATTTGAGCTTTTGCAATGTACTTTTAATTGGGATAAACTGGTGAAGACATATTCTGGCCCAAAAAGTCTACTCCTATCGTCGACCACTTTACACTGGTATCACGGAGAGTTGAGCACGCACTAATTAACTTCATGCTATCACGCCACACATAGTGTATTTTGGACCTTTTAAAGTCAACTATGTACGCATAATTTTTATTATCTAGTTAATTTGTTTGCATAATAACAAAGTTACACAAGTATGACATCAAAATTTAATTTTTGTTCAGATAATTTACTTGATGCGTCATTTTTATGTGCCCAAATATTCCCTTTTTTTCTAGTATATGCCCAAATATTTTCAACAATAGTTATAATCAAATATTTTCTTTCAAGGCCAGAGTAATTAGAGTGTGTGCTCAAAACCCTAAACCCTAATGATAGATTCTCAACTGTCATAATCTATATGCTTGTGGGACATCATTCTTGGTTTCTCTCCTCCGTTGATCCATGGCCATCGATCGAGCCCAATACGCCGGCAAAAGGTGAAGAGAAAAGCTGTCGCCATCCAGGTGCGTCAAACCTTCACCGTTGCTGGTGACGCAGCAGAGCTAAAGCTGATTAACAACTGTCGCGTGTGCGCTAATTATTCCTGCATGTTTTCCATTCGATCGTCATTGTCTAGTCAGTATGCGTCCTTTGGAATCTAGGCTTAATATTAGGCAGGTCGTCGATTGTTCCCTCACAACGAAAAAGGTGATACATGTATGTTAGCCTGTCCTCTGTACAGAGGTGCCGGCCCGGACAGGCCTACTCAGACTGGACATATAGGGTGGGTTTAGATGCAAAGGTGTAAAGTTTTGACGTGTAGTATTGGATACTAATAAAAAAAACTAATTACTGAATTCACCTATAACTGCAACATGAATTTTTTAAGATTAATTAATATCATTAGTACGTATTTACTATAGCACGAAATTATAAAAACTTATTAAAAATATAACAGTATAAAAGCGTCTTTGATGGAAAATCTACTCATGTCATTTTTCGCATATTAAATACTAATATTTTAATCTATTAATGAATTAGTAATAGTTTAAGGTTTACTACATATATCTTAGAACATCATTCTTTGGAGAATAAATGTAGTATTTTGGTGGTAAAAATCACTTAAAAAGTTTAACAAGTCTTACAAATGATTTCTTTCTTTAAGACAAAATTTTTGGTATCTTAAAAAAAAGTTTATGCTTACTCAACACCAACAATTCAAAACTACTCCAAAAAGTAAACTGTTGTTCTAAAGGAAATATAAATTTGCGATAGTTTTTATGTCGTGCGATCTGTTTTTTTTTCTGATGGTGATAATGATTACACCATTATCTTTTTTCTTTTTCAGAATGGGATAAGCTCGGATGCACGGCCATGCCCACACCACCTTAAAATGGTGTGACAATTTTAATCATAAGATATAATCCGCCGACATTAAGGATTTTTGGCGATGGAAAATTAATCAAGTAGAATAGGTGTATGTCCTGATCAATACTTGTATGTCGGACAAAAAAATTATATAAATCACATCTGCTTTTCACTTTGTGTCATTATCACGTATGTGATCATGATAATTGACGGCGACTGATGCGGACCCTCAGGAAAGCAAACATCAAGCAAGTCATGAGAGAAACAGCCTATGAAATTAAACCATGTATACAAATAGATATGCACAACGACTAAGAGATCGTAGTAATCAGATCAAATAAATCATGTACTAAGATATTTAGATTCCTCGCAAAAAGAAAAAAAAAAGTAGATTAGTTGTTCCTTCTGCATAGAAAGAAAAGGTGTGCCCATGTAGCGATCCTCCCTAGTGGCCAGTAAGCTCGGATACAGCAGTTCCGACGAACCAATAAACAAACAAACAAAGTTCTTTCTATATATGTGGTACTATCTATCAGGGTTCACCTTCTCGCCGAGCATCCCCTTCCCTCCCGCTAGTGGCACTGCGGCCAAAGCGCGATAACTGTGGCATGCCGGTGGGAGGGAAGGGAAAACTCGTCGGGAAGGTGAATCCTGGGTACGGTAGCAAACAAAAATTTGAATCTGAACCGTGGTATCGCAGTTAGTTGAAAAATACCCAAATATTGCAAGAAAAAATCATAAAATTTAGAAAAAAAAAAGGTGTAAGAAGTGAGTAAAATATTTATTATTTAGTGAGGCAATAGTATTAGTTATGTAGTGAAGCTATCGTATATGTGGTGAAAAAGTTTTTTTTATTATATTCCTAATCCATAACGTTGAGACATATAGATATATAGCAAACTTCATCAAATCGTAAAAAAAAATATATCACCAGAAAAATCATGTTCTACTTGTGTGAATTTTTTGGAGTTTTTTTTACTTTCTTTAGTTTGAATTTGGCAAAATTTGGTTGAACAATACCATGGTACGTGGTTATCGCTCCTCACGGTTAGTTGTGGTTACTGGTGGGAAGATGAACCCTACCATACCAAATGCAGCATTATATACAGGAAATATACACCCAACAAATATAAATTTTGAATTAAAAGAAATTAATTCCCATTTAACCAAAAATACTTTCTACAAAAGTAGACTCCTTATTAGATAATCTATAAAACACACCTAGTCTATTATGTCTAGCATAAAAAAACTACATGTATTCCATTCAATAAATTTAAAATTTTGATGAATAATATCCCTATCAAACAACTCATGAATATAATAGTTCTATACCAAAAATATTTATATTTCCAATAATACGCTTCACAAATTTCTATATTCCATCCATATGCAAGGGCAAAATTGTTGTTTTCATATTCCATCCATGTGCAAGGGACAAATTGTTGTTTTCATGCAAAATAATTTTCATGTAAAATTTTCATCATGGTTCAGGTTTTCCAGTGGCCTAGCGGGTATAGTGCTCAAATAACACCTTTAGGTCGCAATCATCGTTCGACTCCCAAGGGAGCAAATTCCTGGCAGAAATAAAGAACAATAAATTATATGGGGGCCTTCCTCACTAAAAAAAATGTTTCCAAACATATTAACGGTCAACTAAAGCGAAAGGCATTAAAAGTCGAAATTTGGAGAAACTTAAAGGCTTAGCAGAGATTAGCTAAAGTTCCAGTGGCTTGTAAGGAATTTCACCTATTTTAAAAAATACTTTTTGAAGTAGAAATACATTTAATTTGCAATCTTTATGGTCAATTTTTAGTTTGGATTTCCTTTTGGTTAATGACATATTTTTATTTAAATCACAGAAATAACCACTTTTTATTTCTTCTGTCAGCAGATTTCACCTTTTTTCCTTGCATGTATTTCATATCAGTATAGACTACCTTCAATTAGACTATATTCTTCTATTCGAGTTCTAGATAGGGAAGAAAATAGAGGAGGATATATCTCCTATCTCGAAACTCATAAATCCCAAGTACTTACCGAGACATGCTTGGGGTATAGGTGTATGAATTTTAAGGTAGCGTGGTGTACTAGTGCTACCGACAGGATGGGATCGCGCAAAACGCTCCAAATTAGCCGATTAGAATATGGATGCCATAATATTTTGATAGGGTATTGTAGGTTTGGTTTAGTGCCAACAAGATACAAAACATGTGCGCAATGCTAAAGTTTTGGTGGAGGCATATTTTTTATGGCGTAAATGTTTGATTTATTGTTCTATTGACATTTTGATCGGACAAATTTTAGTAAGGAATGCAGCAAATCAAAATAATCCTTTTGTACATGCATGGGAGTTGTTGGCAGGGAGCATTCAAGCGTCCAAATCGCTATGCAGATTTGCAAGTTACAGATTGCCCGCCGGGCGGACTTAACACTGTGTTACCCAAAGACAGGCCTGCAAATAACAGGGTCACCCAACGACCTCTGACCAGATTACGCATTTTTTTTATAATGGAATTCATTCCGGATTTGTTCAAAAAAGTACAACCAATTATTACAAAAATTTACAGAGCTAACACCTGTAAATTATAATGATCCCTAGCTCGATTAAAAAAAGACTACTTTAAAAGAACACCCTAAAATAGAAATCACCGTTTATGGTTGGCAAAAGAAAAACATCGCCGATGTTCCAACCAAAGACCTATTAAGCTTGTCTTCCTTAACCTGAAAGAATAGAATTTTCAAAAAGATCAGTCAATTATTAAGCAATCGAGTTTTGCCTTTTATCACTGTTGGCGAGCAACCAAACCCAAGAGGACGAAATATAGGATATTCTAAGTTGTAAATAATAACTATTAGTCCCAAAATTTTCACCATCGAGTAAACTCGATCCAACCAAAAATGTCATGATACAGATGGACCTCCAATGCATCGCCTTTAGAAAGGTTGCGACATCAGTAATGTCGTATCCCTAGTTTTTCACCCAAACAGTCCACCTCATGATGCGGATACCGAGGAGGTACCATGACAAGGCAAACGACAAAGCATTCCAACATCGCCCTCAAGAAGGTGAGTAGCGCCCACAGGCGTCACCGATATCAGTCAACATACACCGGCAGATGCCGCTGGAGCCAGACTTAGGCAGAAGATCTGGGCACATTGGCCATGGATCCGGCCACGGCCATCCCATGCTAGTTGCCTCCCTGCTAGCCACCGATGCTCCACCCCACGGCCAGACTCGCCACAAAACGGCAGATTGAGACCGGGAGGGACCGGCTATGTGGATCTAGATTAGTCGTGACCAATGTTGACGGTCATTATTGCAACATTCAAACCGTCAATATAATTAAAATAATGAAGAGTTGGGTATGCTTGTAATGCATATTTATTTCAAAATAATCTATTTTCACTCGTACTTGGCAAATATTTACTTGTAGACAAAATATATCAAAAAGGAGAAGAAATGGAGCAAACCTCACTCCCAAGGAATGAGAGGGCCCACCTGACAGAGTTACCGATCTAAGTAACCGTCATTGCACGTTCCTCTGACACCGGGACCCACCTGTCAGACAGCTGGAGAAGGCCAAAGTCGGTGGGAGGCAAGGGTGGTTTGGCCGAACCACCCTGGTTCGCCCGAACCCACACCGCCGCCTCTCCCACCGACCTTCGATGTGGCACTTGCTGATTGGTTCCTGATGGCAGTTACAAGGGGCATGGTGGTAATCTCGCATCAGAGTTGCCGCCATAGGAGCTCTATAAGAAGATGCCTCACTCCACTCTTCAACATACACCAACGCAAGGAATCAAGCTCACTCTACTTGTAGTATTAGTCTAGTAGAAGTAGGAATAGAACAGTTCTAGTTCAAGAAAGATTTCGAAGGAATTCGGGTAAAGTTCTACTTTGCTTTCTATTTCTTTTGTAAGACTTTCAATACTTCAATATAGTTATTTATCTTTATACAATTGCGGTAGCCTAGTCCAATCGTAGACTAGTCTTACCAACTCTAGCATTTATATGATTAGTATATCAGTGTGGTTACATTTATCTGGGATTTGCATTGGTGCGGGTATAATGTCTAGGAACTTGGTTAGTATTCAACTTAGGCTAGTCCTGGTCATATTAACCCATATTTTTGGCCGGTGGAACCCAACGGTCGAAAGTGGGCCTGGTTGGGCGCCACAGGGGTTCGGCCGAACCATGGCAATAACGGTTACCTGCCATTTTTGGCAGTCCAACGGCTAGTGGGGTCCACACCCCGATTCTAGCCGTTGCAACCTGTGCTATAAATTGGTGGGTCGGCTGAGGGGAGTTCCACACCATGTCCACTCATTTTCACTCCCTCTCAAGTTTCCACTTTGCTTTAAACCTTTATTTTTGCATTTTGCAAGGTTTGCTCCAAGGTTTTAGTCCATTTAATCTGCATTTAGCTACATCCACAACGTTACTTTGGAGATATACACTCGGTGGGTAGAAATCTTGCTTAGCCTCACCCCCGCCCAACTATTGTCAAAAAAATCATTTGTGCAGGATGAAGAGGAGCATCACTCGCTTGTTCTCGAAGGGATACAGCTCCCGATCACGCCCTCACCACGACGAGCCGAGTGCATCTTCGTCTGATGATACATCCATGGATGGGGAGGATGAGGTGCCAAAGCTGATGAACGACTCCGATCTCAACCTCGTCGGAGGATGTGAGCGGCAGGCGTATCAGATGCTAAGGAACCGGGAGTACGCTCACATCAAGATATTTGACCTAGCTCTTCTCGAGAAAATAGGTATGGATGTTGAGTTCAATTTAATTTGGAGAACTTTAGGATGGAGGGAATTTGCAGAAGTAAACGAGCCTGGCTCTCGTTTACTTACTATTCAGTTCCTCTGCACTTTGAGAGAAGATGAGGAGGGAATCACGTTTAGGTTCTTTGGCAAGGAGCACTCACTTACTTGGTCGAACCTAAGCACCCTACTCCTTTTCCATGATAGGTGCAAGACTGACCTTCGCAAAGCTATTTCTGGCTTTGGGAAGGTGGCATTCTGGTAGAAAGAATCCCAGGTTCCCCCACCTCTAGGAAACCTAAAAACAATGACATCCATAATCCTACCCTTAGATTCATGCACAAATGGGTTGTCACCACCATGTTTCCACGTAAGGATTTCAGACCAGTTAGAGAAGATGAAATATCTATTCTTTATGCCATGGTCCATAAAATAAAAGTTGCTTCTGTGCGTAGTATGATTAGACAATGGTTAGAGAATATAAAGTTTACTGCTATAGTGGAGTGCACTTCATTGATTACTCGTATAGCAAACGGGCTGGGGGTAACGACTGGCAAGCGCATTGCCTTCCTTACCTCTCCCCATTACTATATTGATGAATCATATTGGGTGCATGGCCACACTCTTATTTTCTTTTTCCTTGGTTATACGAATGAAATCCCGTTACCTAACCCGGGATATCATTTGTATAACTGTGGTGAACTAACCATACAGTTGCAGTCGATAGATTCTGCTGCAGGACCACCACGCAGGAACACACGACAAGGGGCAAGAGAAGGCTATGAAGAATCTTCTTCCACTACACCGACACGCACTAGTGAGGCATATTGGGCTTCTACTGAAGATGCGTCTGGTTGGACCCAGGCGTACTCACAGCCTAGTGCCGGTGGCTCGCCCTAGCCTAGCGCCAGTGATAGCCAATGGCACATGCCCGCTGCGACCCATTCGGCCAGCTCAAGTGGCATGCCTCCATTCTTCAACATGAGACGCTCCACCTCCTTTCGCGGGGATTTAGGAGATCTCACGAGAAGGATGGATGCATTGGATGTGCAGACGGAGGAGATAAACCGGCACCTTGCGGAACATGTGGCGCAGACGCAAGAATGGCAACAACATGCTAGCGAGCAATTCTCCAACATCAACACGATGATGCAGTAGCAGCAGACCGACTTGCAGGCTTACTTTCGCTTCCAGGGATTCAACCCATAACAGGATCCATGAGCGAAAAGCAAGGTTGGGGGAGATGCCTCTCTCCCCACCAAGGTAACTTGTATCATTGCATTTGCATGTTTACCTTTTGTATTGCATCTAAAAATATAAAACAACATAAAAAATTGCAAAATAGAAAATACCAAAAAGATAGGTTAGATTTCCCTATGCTAGGTAAGACATCCTAATCTCTTCATGTTGAAATGATGAAAAGTTGCTCTGTTTATATATCCCTTATATATGGGTTCATGGTAGAATAATCTCTTAGACTTTAACTAAGCAAACAATTTTTATGCCTAAGTTGTGGTAAATGTTTTAGTAACTTGCCAATGCTAAGTCTAGATTGTTGTGAAATATGATATGGTAAATAGGGTTGCTAGATTCTTGCACAACATTTAACTTGAATTCCGGATGATTTCTTTTTCAAAAATAAAATAAAAAGTTCCTCGTGTAATATAAATACCCACCAAGGCCAAAAATGTTCTTCATGACAAACCATATACATTTTAGTTACTTTTACTTCCATTAAACTTTGTCAAACTCGATGACTTGAGTAGATGTTTTTCATGCTCTATGATCAAGATCAAATACCACTCGCACATGCTAGACTTCTACACCGGAAGGAAGCATCCATTCCATTCCATCATATTCCATTCCACCAAAAAGCTCCACAAAAATATCCATATACATATGCTCTTTCTCCACAAAAATATCCAATGCCAAAAGGAGGAGGGTAGCCCATTGCCAAAAATCAAGTGCAAACTCTTACAAAAATATCCCAAATAAAACAATGTGGCCAAAAATACTCCCTCGCAAAAAGGCTTCCAAAAAGGAGAAAGAGACATATCCCCCAAAAGGAGCGAAATAAATTCCACATCCACTTCCACTTCATACTCCACACACGTTGCACGCTCTTGATCTTGAGTATGATTTACTTTCTGCTTTAGTCATAGTTTTTGACTTAGTAATAAATGTGAATACAAGTATGCCTCATTTTGATCCCTACCGAGTTCTAGATATAAACCTTTAGATGTAGGAATCAAAAGAGACAATCTCTTGGTGAGGATTTATACACATTTGAGTGACCAAGAGATCACCTGGGGAAATTGTTTTCATTTTTCCAAATTTTTCCAAAAACTCCAGAATAAAAGTTGAACTAGAGCAAGTGAATAGCGCTCTACGAGTCGTTCTATCTCTTAACCACCGAAGGCAAGGCAAAGGTATGTGCTATATTCATGAACACAAGTACATGGACATATCACACTATGCATCATACTATGCATCTGTAGATCTGAGATATATGACATTGTAGCAACTCCTGATCAACTACCATGTTTAAATTTTTGTTCTTTCCTTTAATTGGGATGAGCAAAGGTTTAAGCTTGGGGGGTTTTGTTGACGGTCATTCTTGCAACATTCTATCCGTCAATATAAATAAAATAATGAAGAGTTAGGTATGCTTGCAATCCATATTTATTTCAGAATAATATATTTCCACTTGTACTTAGCAAATCTTCGGAGGAAGTCTTCGGAGGAATTCGGGTAAAGTTCTACTTTGCTTTCTATTTCTTTTGTAAGACTTTCAATACTTCAATATAGTTATTTATCTTTATACAATTGCGGTAGCCTAGTCCAATCATAGACTAGTCTTGCCAACTTTAGCATTTATATAATTAGTATATCAGTGTGGTTACATTTATCTAGGATTTGCATTGGTGCGGGTATAATGTCTAGGAACTTGGTTAGTATTCAACTTAGACTAGTCTTGGTAATATTAATCCGGAAATAAGATACTCTACTTTAATTGCAAGGCTGTAGAATAGGGAGTGATGGCTTAGACATGGTGTCTAGGCTGGATCTTACAATTATTTGAGCGATTATACTTTAGGTGTGTTTGCGGGCCGCCGATGGTGACAGCTCGGTACGGGTGTCTCCCCTGCAGTATTGTTTCCAACATATAAATTCCTGGGGTTAGATGCACCTCCGCATCTAACTTCAGTTGGATGGTTATGACAGTCTGTCGTAAGTAACTCAGCAGGCCGGGGTAACTTTGCGAAGCACCGGGAGGGCATAGGTAGGTCTAGGCTTAGTTATAGCTGCATTGTAAGGAGGGTACAACACACTGTTGTATGCTAGTTAGAAGATGTTAGAGTGTTGCACAAAGTACAGAAAATAGTATTATACTATGATTGCTCTTACTTACACTAATTTAGGACTGATATAGAGTTTAGCTATATCCTTCGCTTATGTCACTCTACCCAAGAAATATTTCTTACCCCTATTTAGAACTATGACTTATACATGTGTATGTATTTTATTAGAATGATTACACTTTACAAATCTTCCCCTGCGATAAAATAAATACGATACCTTGGAATTATACCGGTTCATAGTTAGGCTTTTTTGGGCTTTGGGTCGGGCTTCAACCTAAAAACCCAAGGCCTGAGCCCACCCCGGCCCGACAAATTTGCAAAAAATCAAAGCCCGAACCCGACCCCCGGGCTTTCCCAGGCCGGGCCAGGCTTTTTCGTGCTTTCTTGGGTTTTTTCAAAAATATCGGGCTTTTTTGGGCTTTCTCGGGCTTTTTTGGGCCGGCGGGCTACACTTTTCAAGCCCGAGCTTGGGCCGACGCATGATCGGGCCGGGCCGGGCTCGGGCTTTCTCGGGCCGAGTCGGGTCGGGCCAGCCGGGCTCGGGCTTTTTCGGGCCGGGCCGGGCTACTTGGAATACTCCTGGGTGAAATGCTACAATGATATATCGGTGCGCTTGCGGATTCATTTCTATCAAATCATAGATTATCATTGATTATTTCAAGTTATCGTCATTGGGAACTTTGTTCCTAAGGATGACAGTAAGAAATACCAACAACCAACGGATTCATCCACCGCTGGCGCGCCTGCACCGCTCCGCCTTTGATGTGTCCTGGCCAACTGGAACCATGCAATCGTCCGCCTCGCCTCCCTAGCGATCCGCCACCGGATGCGCCAAGTAGCGTCTCGCCGGCAACCTCGGCCGGATCCGCCATGGGGGCATTAGATCTGGTCTTGGGGGTGAAGGATCTGACAGCCTCGGCACCAGATCTGCATCCACCGAGCACCGTCGACGCTGCCTCTTCAAACCGCCGCTGTCGCGCCATCGAGCCCCTGCCTTGTTGTCGTGTCGTCGCCGTTGAGCTAGCCATAGAGGCTGGATCCGGCCAAGTCGAAGCCGGATCCATGCCATCGCCGACTCTATGTGGGTTATCGTCGCCTCCGGCGTGCTGCGCCACACGTTTCGCCTCCTCCGTGCCGGAGTTAGCGCGATGCTGCGAGAACTTCCCGCCACCACCTTCGCTATGCGCCACATGGTTGTTCGGCGGACGCACTCCGACGACGGCGAGTAAGATAGGAGGGAAGAGTGGTGGTGCGGCGGTGGCGGCTAGGGTTCCCCCGAACCGCCATCGCGTGGACAACGCGAGGGATCCCTCACCCCTTTTACAGTGAGAGTGATAAAAAGATAGCTAGGGTGTGGGTGTGGCAAATACTAATACTAAGCTTTGTAATTGACGTACTCATGCAGTCAAGTCTGAACCAGTGTGGGACTTAGGCCTTGCTTAGTGGGCAAAAAGTTTTAACCGAAAATACCATATCGAATCTTTCGACACATGCATTAAATATTGATTAAAACAAAAACTAATCGCATGGTTTGCTGAAAATCACGAGGTGGATCTTTTGAGACTAATTAGTCCATGATTAGCCATAAGTGCTACAGTAGCACACATGTGTTAATGATAATTTAATTAGGCTTAATAGATTTATCTCGCAGTATCCAGGCGAGTTATGAAATTAGGTTTTTCATTCGTGTCTAAAAATCACGTCAAATGTTAAACGTTCTATATGATATCCAAATTTTTTCTTTTTTTAACCAAACAGAGGCCTTAACTGAATTTACTGTTTCAATAAAAATCACTTACTTAGATCTGCGGACCAAAATATTCGGTCTCGGTCAGTTCAATATTTTTTTCGCGTGATTAGTCTGTTCAAATTCGATACGTCTGGGTCAGTTTTGCACACCCTAGCCAGAGGCTTCCGTGGTTGGATAAGCCCGTGCCGCCGGTGCCGTTGACCACGTGGGTCTTCCGGTCGTGGTTTGTTTATTTGTCACCTAACCACCATCAGCCATGTGATAGTATCACTTACCAGGCATGAAACACGCAGATGAGTCACTGACAATAGTAGCTTATTAATACACTTATATTGCTCAGCCTGCTTTGTCAAACTGCAGAAACACGACAAATCAACAGATTGTACAGATGCGTATTCAGACCTGCCCTTAATTAGCTGCCTACAGATACATGGAAGCTTCCTTAGCTTCAGTTCAATAAAACTAAAACATCCTAGTACATATGTCCACATTAACATACAGAAGTTGTTTTCTTGCTAGCTATTTTTCTGACCTTTTTGTTTTGTACATGAAAATATTTAGGAATATTTTATAACCCGATGATTATTTACTACAGAGAAACATAACTAAAGAATATACAAATGCAAAATAATAATTACTCCCTTAGGTTAAAAAAATATATCTACTTTGTCTTTTTACTATTTTATAGATGCCCTACTGACTAGACAAAAATTTTAATTTTTTTTAATAATAGAATTAAATCCGGTCTTTACTTTAAAGAAGCTATGGCTAATTATTTACAAGTTTTACAGAACTAACTGTGAATTACAACGATACCCAGCTTGATTAAAACAAGAAGACTGCTAAGAAACCACCCTAAAATAGAGAGCACCATTTATGGCCGGTAAGAAACATAGCCATGGATCTTCCAGGATTATAAATTGAACGGTCCATCCTTAGTGCATTGAATCCTGCTGTGGTCACCGTTGGCGAGAAACATCGAACCAAAACAGAAGCCGTGTCGGAGATTAGCTAAAATGTAAACAACAGTCATTAGTTCATAAGTTACCACTTGCAAGATTAGCAACATGAGCGCGTAGATAGGGGAAGCCGGATCTGGCCCCGCCATCGCTGTATGCGTCCGCCACCGACCGCACCATCATTGTCCACGCCGTTCCCCACGCCGTGCCATCGACGCCTGTTCCCGGTCACACATACGCCCGGGTGCGCCGTGACGTCGACGTCCTGAACGGTCTAGAGGGGGGTGAATAGACGCAACCTGTAAAAACCCTGAAAAACACTGATAGCGGATGTTAGAACCTACGGACTATCCGGTCAAATTGTCCGAACATTCCGGTGTCCGGACACTCCGGCAAAAGCAGCCGGATTGTCCGCTGAACACCTTCTGTATAGGCCTCTCCCCTTTGATTCCAGGTCCGGACCACTGTCCGGATAGTCCGGCAAAAGCAGCCGGAGTGTCCGGACTTTTGCCCGATTGTCCGGACCTGGAGACACGAAATTTCTCGAGGGGAATTTCCAGATATACCTGAGTGTAATCAGACAGGAATACAGAAAGGAGACAAAGATACGGCGAGTTTTTACCGTGGTTCAGACCCAAAGATCCTACTCCACGTTGAGGCGCTCCGGAGAGCGAGATCGAACGATCTCAAACCTCACCCAGCTATCTCCTACAAGTTGGCCTCGATCTCTAAGAAGCTCTCAGACTAGCTACTTCTCCAATGATCCCATGATCAACTCCCAAGCCGGGAGTCCTAGTCCCTAGTAGCCCCCTTGCTTTATCAATCCCTACTTCTAGGAGATAGCAAGGTTTATACTCACTTATCTCATTAGGGAGAGGAAATTCCGTACAAACTTCTCCCGGGCAAACCACAAGTCGATTGGCGCTCCGGGCGACACCTAGCCGTCTAGGAGATGAGATCTCCAAGAGTAACAAATCCAACCAGTTAGATCTTGCCCAAGTTTCAAGTGCTCTTCAAGGATCAAATCCAAACACTCTCACAACTCACCAACTCTTCTCACCTAATCCCTAGATCAATCTAAGTCTAAGTAAGGAGAAATAAGTGTTATAGAGTCCTAGAAGTGGTAGGAAGTGAATGTGGCAGCCTACCTAGCTCAGTGGGAAATAGGGGTCCGGACATTCCGGACACATTGTTTGGACCGTTACAAGTGACGTGTAACGGTGACGTCCACTAGCCGTTTGAACGGTGGTCCCACTGTCCGGACACTCCGGAAAAAACAGCCGGAAACTCCAGACAGACCATGTCCGGACACTCCGGACCAATCGTCTGGACACTCCGGACTTACTGTCCCGAACCAAACATGCAGGTGCTGTGCTTTACAAGTGTATCTCTCAGACATTAGTCTAAAACTGATCCTTTTGGAGCATTTAGAGGTTGATCCAAATTCTAACTAGCCGATCCCCTTTATAGTATGGCTTTTCCTATGACTCAAAAATAAATACTACCTATTTCTACCCCTTTGAGCCGTCTCGCCATCCCAATTAACTCCATTGATATTTAAGCATTATTGGGGTTACTTGTCTTCTTGCTTCGTTTCATAACTCATTAACAAATATTAGTTCCTAAATAATGTTGTCAATTATCACCAAAACCCACTAGGGTTTGATTAGTGCACTTTCACGTCCAACCATATTCTTGGCCGGATCCGCTACCGGAGTGCCAGATCCGGCCGCGCCGATGTCGTTCCCTGCTCGTGAAGGCATGCCCTGGCTGGAGGTCTACGCGCCGTCGCCGCCTGCACCGACACCTACGATGCACGCGAGTCTGAGCAAATTCCCACAGACCACGTGCCTGCATCGACGAAGTTTATATACAATTTTTAATTAGAATAAGTTTATACAATCTAAAAATTTTATAGGATCATAAAGTACAATTCACGAAGTGAGCCCAGCTCAACTGGTTAGGTACCCAGTGAGAAAACCTCGCCACCTAGACTTAAATACTAGATTTGACATGGGTACTCATATTTATGGCTAATATTCTTTCAGTGTTAGGTGATGTGCGGTACCTATGGTGACTTCGTCAATTTCAAGATATGTCGGTCCAATCTTCAGAGGTGCTCGTAGGGATAGGGTGTGCGTGTGTTCATAGGGACAGAGTGTGCGTATGTGTGTGGACGCCTGCGATTGTAGTGTGTTTCTAAAAAATACATTTCAAGATAAATCTACCCCACTGACCTTTTGTTTTGTTCTCAAAATTGATATTGTAAACTTTATTGATAGCTGAGAGGCCTCCTTTGATTTGTAGGAAATATATAGGAAATTTGGAGGAGTTTAATCCTATAGGAGAAATTCCTATGGTAGCCTTTAAAACAAAGGATTGAATCCTACCGGTTCTATGAAATTCCTAAGGAATGAGTAATCTTATGGAGATTTGGGAGGAATCCAAACATGAGGTTTTAACTTATTTTTCATCTTCTCATGCCTCCAATTCCTGTGTGTTTTCCTATGTCTCAATCAAACGACTGTTCTGAAACTTTCTTGTGTTTTTTATTCCTGTAGGAATTCAATAGGTAAGACATCTAATTCCTGTGTTTTTTCTATTCTTGTGTTTTTATAATCCTGTGTTTCAAAGGGCCCTTAAATGTTTGAATAAAAAAGTCAAGCATAATGTAATTTTGACCGGAGGGAATGGCTATGTTCCTGTGGACTATTTCCAAGAGTCTGGCTAAATATGCTTTCCAATCCCTTCAAAAAATAGTCTATATCTTCAAATAGCTATATGCATGCATGGTTAACTAGCAATAAGTTTCACTCTCCGTGTTTTCCAACTTAATGTGGAACTAGCATGCTCTATATTCCAACGGCTAGACAAATAGGGACATATCAAAACAGAGGAAAAAAAAACTAATACCTTGGCCCTTGGCAAGCCAGAGGGAAACATGGGTGGGTGAGGATGTCGGCTTTGTAAACGATGGCAGGCCTCAACAAGGCCTTATTCAACAATAAAAATAGCAAGTAATCTCTAAGTATTTTAAAAAGATAATTTCTCTAATGGTCTAAAGTCACTTTCACATAGTATTATAGTGTGTGCAACATACTATCTATCTGTTAATTAAAAGATAGATTTTATCTCTTCTCTATTAAAAATATATAAAATAGCTTATATATATCCATTGGAGGTGACCTTCTAAGCCAAAAGTCCCCAACCATAAAGGATTCGATGGCGTTAAACAGGGAGCCGGTGACCACACGCCTCCTAGATCTGGTGGAGGCGTGGGGTCATGGGTTGGTTGGGGATAGTAGCAAATCCCGGAAAAACTATACAACTGACACTTTGGAGATTAAATTACATGTAAATTACTTGGTGTGAAGCTAAAAAGTATCCAGTCAGAAATGTTCTCAATTATGAGTTGAAACTTGAGAATTCTCTTTCTGTTTGAATTAGTAAAATCCTATGTGGAATATTGTAAATAAGCACTTATAATATCGGGTTTTTCTGCTTGTAACTTAATTGTGAAAATTGTTTGAAGGCCGAGATATATATA
>CM002487.1:2693641-2754160 GCA_000325765.3 Leersia perrieri | reverse complement strand
TCCTTAAGAAGGATGCATGTGCATTTCAGCTGCAGATTAATTACTCTCTTTCTTAGGATAAATTATTCTCTCTTTTATATATATATATGGGGAAGGCAGAAATAGTTTAATTTATTTGAGATTGTTTTAATTTAGAATGAGGTAGCGTGAAAAATAAGGTTAGAATTTATGGATAAACTTTTGTGATGGGAAGCTGTGGCGTGACATTAACTTAGTTATAGGTGGAGATATATATAACCATGCATTCGATCAGGCCATCAGGGTCAACCGCATGTTGAGTACTAGTATTACTACTTACTAGCACACGAACAAGATGACATGGATTTTTTTTCCCGTGAAAGCGTAGCAGGAATAACATATATATCGATCAGCATCAGTTGCAAGAAAGCAACATTACAACTAATTAACAAATTATTGTCAATTTTTGTAGCAACAATTAATATTAGCCATAGGGCGTGCTTATCTGTACACTAAATCTCCTGCCTATATTGCATCACGTACGTTTGTTGACACTAACCTTTCATCACCTACTCTTAAGTTTATATATACGATATCCACATTTTATCAGTCCCGCATGGTCGAACAAAATTGAAGTATACACATACATGGACACCGCATGCCATTGGTAAAAAAAAAAAAACCTTATATTTAGAATAGGGAATATTCTAAACGGTTTCACTTTTATACATTCCCTTGTCTAAAATTATGTCAATCGACTTTAACTTAAGTTCAACAAGAAGGGTTTTTAACTTATTGTACAGGTGACTATATACCTGGATATATAATAAATTGGCTTTCTAATCACAGCTTAGATATTTTTTCCATGGGCACACTTCATAAAGTGTATCGTGTAAGAAGTTTATATAGGAGTTTCATAAAAAATCAAATAAATCTATTTTAAATTTGTATTAGTTGATATTTCATTAATCATGTGCTAATGACTTCTCTCTTTCTCGTGCCATAGAAAATTTCAGATGATTTGGGCTTTCGGCAAGCGATGTGCTAAAGCCTAAAGGTATGATTCTAGTCTAGCATCCATCCCATGAGCATTGCTATTGCTCAGATTCTAGTTTAACACCCATCTTGATAAGTATTGATATTGCTCGTGCCTTGATTAGTGATCAAAGTAGGGATGGTTTAGATATCCATATCTAAAGACAACTTGTCCAGATCTAGAAATAGCTATAATCGGGACGGAGGTAACAGTAGATATGTTAAAACTGATAATCGATGTACCTGGATATATACATAACAACTGCAATAAAAAAATCATAGGTGAATAGCGTATATTTGTTAATAAATAGAAACTTGGGTGCCCGCGTGGCCAAAACGATGTGGCGTGAAAGAATTCCGCCACGTATTCACTGGTCAAGGCCTACATATTGGAGGCCATCTAATTCGGATGGTCCAAGGAAAAAAAGGTAACACTATGTTACAACATGAAGCTGTTGAGTTGGGCGTGCGTGCTCGGGGTTTTGACCTGCGCTCCAGAGTTTATATGTTTAGGCCTTAAGCGTGTGAGTGTCAGCCATATATAGGCCAGTCTGTACTGTGTGCGAAACAGGTTGATGAAACCAAAAACAGAATTGCTCTCTCCCTAGATCTATCTCGCTTCTGTCTTCTACAGTTCGACATGCATCTTCCTACTTCACCTATCTTCTCCAACATTGGCGATCACTGGCATTCTACCTATAGTACTAGCATAAAAGGCTAGGATGAAGCCACCATGACTTCAGCTATTTTTCAAAATTACATATAGGTCAAATATTTGCACTAAACACCCCAAAACAATAAAAGTAATATAAGTCAATCCAAAATTCTCCAATCCTCGTCATCCCCATCCCGCCACCATCCTCTTCCTCCTCCTTGTCTAGGCGCTACCGCCATTTCCCCTCAACGGCTCTGGTGGCCGGCGAACTCCCGCTGGCGGGTTTGAGGGCACCTCCCCCCTTCCTTGTAGGGCACCACAAATCGAGGAAGAGGTGGAGGAAAGGGCTCAAGGCGACACAAGGAGGCGGCAAGCTCATGACGGAGGGCTCGCGGTGGCGGTATCATGACTCCAGGGCAAGGCGGCAGAGGACTCGGTGATGGCAGTGAGGTCAACGAAACGAGGGATCGATACGGCACGAGGAGCCGGCATGTGTGGCTTCGATGTGGCTCCACCAACTTAATCTAATGGCAGTGACACCTGTGGGGTGGCTCGATGACAGCGTCTCGGTTGTTGATGGCACCGGTGAGATCGCCTATTTGGATTTGCACTACGGGGCCTCACCACTGTCAAATGGCTTCCCCACCCTGCTTATATGCCTCCTCACCAGGCATTGGAGCTTGCTGCCCTTCTTCGCCTCCTGGTGGCATGCCTCTCGGGCATGCATGCAGGCCACTGCCATGCGACCTTGAGATTTCACCGAGCAACCCCAACTTTGAAGGCGACCTACAGCAATAGTAGCAGAACTTCGACGACGACCGGCAGAGGATGGGGTCACTTCAGAGAAGGAGCTCGCCATCGCTGGCTTCCACGACCGCCTCACCACCCATGGCCTTCTCCCGAATGCTTTCCTATATGTCTCCCGCTTTTTGCTTTCTCTCTTCTTTTTCTTCCACTCTCCTACTTTTCTAACAAGGCCGCCCATGGCTTATGTAGGATGCGAGCAATTTCGAAAAAAATGGCAGAAGGTGGTGCATGGCTCATTAGCACTGTTTTTTTGAGCTGGTAGGCTAGAGCAATATGACACGTAAGCCGGGTGGACTACATTGTGAGAGCCCTCTGCATCCCGAACTCGAGGTGACTCGGGGCGAGTCCAAGCCTGAGGCTATACTCTGTTTCGAATCCTAATGGTTTCATAGGATTCCTCCAACCCAATGTGCGGCCATCTGTTTTCCCATTCTATGGGTGACATGACGGATATTTGCCCGGTTGGTATGGCATGGGAAACTGTGCAACCCTACCACACTTCTCGGTCAAATCCATACTCGAGTACATTGGCATATGGTGGGAAATCATGTGTCCATGTTGTTTCACCGCCCGTCCGGGCACAACTTGTTTTGTGAAATCACTCTGGTTTGACGGCTGGGCCCTCCAGCGGAGATACCATGGTGACAGCGGACTTCAATGTATCTTGGTCCATCATGATATGTCTTGTCTTTACCTCTATTCTACTTGTCTATTCCGCTTGTCACCCTTGGTAGTCTACTTTGTTGAAGTACGACTCGTGTGGTCTAAGAAGGAAATACGGTATAGAGGTGAGATATTGCCTGAATAGGACCACCTTATCCCTTCCTTACCTACTCAGGTTTATAGCTCCTCATTTTTGTTCTATTCCATATTTATTTGTCTATACACTTCCTTAATAGCAAGGGTAATGCGCATTACTAGTGTATATTTAGATAATTATATGTTCATACTTGGGGTTTCCGACAGTCACCGAAAACACTACTTGGCGACCAGCTGCGCACCCTGGTTGGTGGGTGGCTGGTCGAGGAGCACGTGGATGTGGGGATAGGGTACTCGGCAGGTGGGGGACTAGGCGCCGGTGGAAACACAAGGGCATATGGGATGGTTAGGGTACCGGACAGCCGTGCACCCTCACGTGCCATACACCCATGCATTTCCTGATATGCGCCTCCCCACATGACCCATCCATGCTCACCACGTGCCCCATTGCCCCATTGTGTGTGAGGGTGTGCGCGCCTAGGTGCACAATTGCCACACCAAATATCCACGGAACGCCCGATAAGACAAGACTTAGCCTAATTTCAATATGTAATGATAGCAACGCTTCTTGGGTCTGGTGGGTTTTTTCTCTTTCACACTATGAAGGGCAAAGCCTAGCTATCCCAAGGAAGGGGGATCTATACTTAGAAGTTTGAGCTTAATTTCTATTGTAACTGAATAGAACCACTAGAAGAGAAAGGAAAAATCTAGTGTAATCTTCTTCGAAAAACTTGCATAATCCATTGATCAAACAGAGAATTAGGTACCACTGTTTTGAGCCACCCGAACATCTATATATACTTATTATGTTTTTTGTTCATCGTATTGTTGAAAGGAATTCTCACTTTTGTTGTTTGACTATGTGCCTCGCCTCCCGGCCGAATTCTCTCTAGTCGGTCCTTCTAACCCCAACATCGGCATTCTTTAGTTGGCACTATTTTCTGCCACCATGTAATCTTTGCCTGCTATTGTTTGCTCTTATCAACTAATCCAATATGACTGGTCGTCATGGATTGCACAATGGGGGAGGCTATGGGTGAGTACGAAAGGTTGGGAATGACAAGAGATGATCAAGGGTAGAAGTAGTCTAAGGCATAAAGGTTAGAAAATGACTAATAATTTATTTAAATGAAATGACTATCGGTGGAGAAAAAAAAGCATACCTTGTTTACTCTTGTTCAATTTAGTAATGATGACGTAACTTAAGTGTCCTAAACCGGCATCTTTCGTTGAAACATATTTTTTGAACCATATATTAAAAAAAAAAAGCTCGGTAGACTTATGACTTTGACAAAATGCACCATTTTATAATACTTAACTGGAAAACCATATATTAATAAAATAAAGGAGTTGGTAAACAGCATACTTAACTCCACAATGCATACATTAATAACTCCCCCAATTTAACGGTATATACCAAAATAGAACATGGATACCTTTGATTTCCCCTAAAATATCTTTTGTTCCAAAGATGAAACTAAAATATACAACTAACTCCAGCCAAAAGCTAAAAAAGCCATATAAAAAAGCAAAAGAGAGTGAAAAAGCATATGTTTGCTGCCTATATTAAACCAGCTCCTACCATCATCACTCATCAGCAACAGCCGACCTCTACCTCTACGGACGGCATACACGCAGCACGAGCAGACGAAAACGTATTCAGCAGACAGCCAACAGCGGCGAGCACAGCAGCAGCAGATCAACCGACGAAAGAGGGAGAGAGAAGAAAGATAAAAGGGGAGAGAAGGGTGTGTGTTGAAAAGGCGAGCAAAGACCCAGCTTTTCTCCCTGTTTGACCTCGCCTGCTTCTCACCCTGAAGGCTCTCCCCTCGCCGTCGCCGGCCGGCAGCAATGGCGGCCGCTTCGGAGGAGGCCATCAAGCAGTTCTCCGCGCTGATGGAGCTGCGTGAGTGTCTCTCTTCTCACTTCTCTCTCGTCAGGATAGGAAAGGAAAGAGGAATGAAGGAAGAGCTAGTTCTCTTTTTCTTCTTTCTCTTTTTTTTTCTTTCTCCGAGGTTGTTCTTTGTTTGCTGAGATGCTGCTTGCTTGCTTTGTTTTGTTTTGCTGCAGTGGAGGAGCCGCTCAAGACCACATTCCAGGTGCCGATCTGCTCTGCTCGGATCTCTGCTTCCTTAGTCTGTAGTTTGCTCTGGAAGTAGAACTCGTTGGTAATTTGGGAGATGTGTTTTGTTAATTTGGGAGATGTGTTTTGCTTGAATTTTTTCTTCTCTGCTACTGTTTCTTCTTGTTTGCATTTTTAGCGGATTTGAGAGTTCGAGCTCCCATTCTTTGCTTGTTGGGTCTGCGTTGAAGTAAAATTTAGATCTTTGAAGGTTAGTTGTGATCCGTAGCTCAGCGGTTGTTTGCCCAAGCTTTCTTTTATCAATTTGTGGCATCTTTTATTTTTTTATTTTTGTTCTTAAAATTTGTTATCTAACTAGTTGAAGTGTTCAAGTTTGGAACTTCAACAATTTACTTTTTGATTTTACGATTTCTGCTTGGTCCAAGTTTTGATCACTTTCTATGGTCAAGTTGGAATTTTTATTAAGACTAGTCTTTTTGGGTGAAATGCTTGCACTTTTTCGTTTTGTTTTGGGGAGTCTTCATGCGTGGAGTCAGGTCTAAACAACTCTTTCCGGCTATAGTTGAGCAAATTTGCCCGGCAAAAAAGCCAAGCAAATTTTGCTTGACTTGCACAGACAGATATTTTTTGCAAGAAGATTTTGTGAGATGTTTTTAAGTAGTACTTTAGTACCTTTTGCTGTCCTAATTGCAGCTTTGGTACAAGCACGCAATTTGGGGGCAATTTCTTGGTGTCGGTGCCATGTACTGTTCCCAGTTTGCCATTTGGAGCTCAAGAGCTGTGTTATTACATCTCATCTGACTCGTTATAATCTCGGTCATCTGTGCCGGCTAGCAGAGTTTAACTTTCCAAGCTTGCGTTGATTGTTCTAGCGGCTATGGCTTCTAGATCCCAAGACTTTAAGAGGTCAAGTACTACCAAGATACTAATGTTTGGTTAGTAGTTGGAAGCTAGACCATCTACTACATGGGACTATGGGAGAAGGATGGCTTTGTTATGTGATCATTTACGGCAAGACTCGTTCTTGTGTGTGAATTGTGATTCAGACACCATGTGGATCTCAGTGAGCGCCAATTAATGGCCGAAGAAGTTGCTGTTATTTAATTTGGACGTTTGCTGATGACGGGTGGACCTTGTGTTCCTGGACTTTGTGTGGCCTGGACTGTTCCTGGTGGAGATGTTTCAATTGCCGATTTGGACTTCTTTTATATGCTTATGCTCTACCTGTCCTTTTCCTGATAAGTATGATGCCATTGGTGATCTCAGGAGGCTGCGTTTGGTTGCGCAAGCGCGCCGGAATCCCAATATGTCCACTAAGAAACAACATCTTTTTTATTATTTCTTTCCCACACCAGAGTTACAATGTCTCCACCAAGGAACAACATTCCCTTTTCCATCCCTGTTGTGTTGCTAGATGCTTTTTCTTACCTCCTACATTTGTTATCTTATTGTGCGCTATCCTTTTTTTTATGCGTGAGTTGCATTTTATTTTGTTTTTCCTACAAATATCCACCATAATTCGCATAGTTTTCGTGGCTGCTAGTAATATTAATTCTAGGAGTAACTAGTGTTATGCCATGTTTACAGCATGTCCATCAAGGATACCCAAGAGGGACTCTGGTGCGTTTTCTAAAAGCCAGAGAATGGAATGTTCCCAAAGCACATAAAATGGTAACGCTTGCTACACATAATTGTACATTCCTACTGACAAATAAATAATTAATCTCTGAATATTTAATTGTTTCATGCAGTTAATGGACAGCTTAAATTGGAGGATACAAAATGGGATTGACAGTGTTCTGGCTGTAAGTACCTTCTTCATTACGTTAATTACTTTTAAAGAAAGCAAGGCAGCTCTCCCAATCAGTGATTTAAAATCAGTTAAAGGATGAATGCGAGTTAGCGCTTGCTTGTTAACTTATCAACCTCAGCTAAAATTTGAAGTGAAGCATGATTTTGAGGTTTCCTCACAGCAATTTGTTTCAAACATTGGCTTTTAAATAGCTAACGACACATTCATAAAAAATTTACCGATAAGTTATTTTAGTTGCTTGGCAAATGATGCCGAAAAAAAAAATAATGTCTTGAACTGGTAGCAGCAAAACTTTTCCATTATCATTAGATTTGTATCATATGTACTGATCCATACTTGCACTGCAAATTGCTTTGGTTCATCCTATGCTATTCATCTAACCAGCAACTTCCATTTCTTACTGCAGAAACCTATAGTCCCATCTGATTTATACAGAGCTATTCGGGATACGTTGCTTGTTGGATTGACAGGATATTCCAAGCAGGTATAGCGACCAGGCTAATTTCATTTTCACAATAGCATTGTATTGCCGACCCATTTCACAGCAGTTTGCTTTCTCTTTATTTTGCAAAGGCTTTTGCACTGTTCTTCTTCTCATTCCCTCTCCTTTTTGTAGGGACAACCTGTCTATGCATTCGGTGTTGGGCTCAGTACCCTTGACAAGGCATCGGTAAGCATTAATTTTATATATAGTCTGAACATATCTTCCTGTGATAAATTCAAAATAATGTAGTCAGTATAATATTATTTGTTCAATGCCAGGTTCATTGAGGTTGGTACCATTACGATAGATGATAAGCTAAATGGGATTTTGGTAGCTGTTTAATAGTAGGCATCGGCCATGTGACAGGAAAAATAGCATGATATATTTTATTCTAACAAATCCTTTGTCTAAATTACTTTGTTTTTGTACTAGGTGCACTATTATGTGCAGTCACACATACAGATGAATGAATATCGGGACCGTGTTGTACTGGTGAGTGCCTTTTTTATTGATGATTCATATTTTCATAGTCATGAACAGATGTTGAGTATATTTTGTCTCTTCTTTAGCCAAAAGCCTCTAAGATGTTCGGGAAACAGATTAACACTTGCTTAAAGGTTATGGATATGACGGGGCTGAAGCTGTCTGCCTTGAACCAGATAAAGGTAGGTTGTATTTTGCCAATTGCCAAAATATTATCCCTTTCCAGTATAACTTCCTCAGGTATGAAAGGTATATGATTGTAGGCTAATTGATGTCAATTCAAATATAAATTCAAGTGTAAACATCGATGGCGTCACAAATCATAACAAGAGACTCCGTGGCGCAAGGGGTCATAAATAATAAACATGCCTAGAATTGAGTTAAATTTGGTTGTTTGGTATGCCTAGTAACCAAGAACAGCTTGTAAACATCTATTGAAATATTATTTAGATAATGGAAACTTTTTATTGATCTCAATCAATTGCGTCGGAGTGATACAATCGTATGGAGAACAATCCCGGCCTGTGCATAGCTAGGATGCACACAACCAAACAAAATCGTTCTTACAAGAAAATAAGTACAGATGATCAATTAAAGCAATGCATTTCATTTACTGCAACTGGATGCAGATCACAGATAAACAGTACCGTTTTTGCTGCTTCCAAACTACTTAGTTGTTCATATTACCTTATGCTGTACCATGCTTTTAGTTCTCAGTGGGAATAAAATTAGCAATATGCTTATCAAAATTCTACATGATGCAGATGTTATCCACAATAACAGCTATTGACGACCTTAATTATCCAGAAAAAACAGAGACCTATTTCATTGTCAATGCTCCATATGTTTTTTCAGCATGTTGGAAGGTCAGTACATATATATCTTGCAGTTAATCTGTGTACACTTTCTATTGATTTCTCAATTCCAACTTTGGTTTGAAGATTTTGATTTTAACGCAACCTTTATTTAACTTGTGGCTAGGTTGTGAAGCCTCTTCTTCAGGAAAGAACAAAAAGAAAAATTAAAGTCCTGTATGGCTCAGGAAGAGACGAGTTACTAAAGGTAAATATTGTTGACATCTGGTTCACTTAGCATTAACTCCCAACTTTCTTCAGAAACAACCCTGTAGGTTTTCATCATATGGTTTTACATCCTGTTTCAAATGTGAGCTTTGACTTTAAGTTCTCCTGGGTTTGATATTGTAAGCATGTGGGTAAAAAGTTATGTGGACCTTCTGCAGCACTGCTCTAGGCCTTTTGCATCCTATCTTAATATTTAGTGAGTCTGTGAGTGGCAAATAGGATAAAGCTCTGCTTGCTTACTTAGGAATCCATTTCGCAGTCGGCACAACTATGTTATAGGCTCAAATATCGCATGCTTCTGTTAGCACGAATAAGCTTACTGGTAGTGCTTAGTTTTTGTGCAACCAGGCATCCTAACTTTTAGCTGGTCCTGTTTAGCTTATGAACCCCATGTATAATATAATGTATTGGCTATGTTTTGTGATAAATCTTTTGTGTGACTTGCAGGTTATGGACTATGAAACGCTTCCAAACTTTTGCAAGAGAGAAGGATCAGGTTCATCAAACGATTCATCGGATGGAGTGGATTGCTACTCCTATGATCACCCTTTCCACCAGGAGCTGTACAATTACATCAAACAGCAAGCTCTGGATCAAGATTTCGTCGGTCCCATAAAGCAAGGGTCAATGCATGTGGATGTGCCCACACCTGATCTGGAGGAGGCCAAGATCGTGGAGACTATCAAATCGGAGCTCCACAATTTCAGTGGAGCCAATGGCCTCTCACATTCATTCAACAGGATCAAGATTGAAGGTCCATGATGTTGACCGTGATCATATCTCGGGACGGAGACGTAGGCGATGATCTGCAGAGAGATTCTGCTTATCTTCAACCCCAGGAACCTATGATGGGTTATAGCAGTTCTTGCTTGCAATCTCTAGCTGCAGGCTTGACTAGGATCACGAGTAGAGAGCGGTTAGTAATTAAGGCGCGATTCTAATAACCGAGTCTGTACTATCTGAAATTGTAGCCAGTGTTCCTTTTTAATTAACCTAGCGACTGTATCATCTGCAACACGTTACTGTTTCAGTCCTTATGGCAGCTGGCAGGGAAATGTCTTTCCAGTCCATCCAAGGAAGTTGCTGTCTAATATATGTAACAATGCTTGTATAGCTCTACCTGCCTTTTGATGCAGTGGTATATATCAAGTGCTGTACTCACTGCTACAATGAATTTGCATGTTTCATTTCCCTGAACGCAGTGATAAATATCCTAATATCAATGTTCAGAGTCTGCTATCTTTGGTGCAACACGCCTTAATGAATGAATCTTTGGATATACCAATGGATGTTAAACAAAGTATGGGACTTTGGATGCTTGCAAGTCTTACACAGGGTGATAAAAAGCAAATAGTGGATCGGTAGAGAACTTGTGTCATTGGTAGACAAGCCTAGGATAGCTTGGGCTGGGTCATAGGCTTCTCTAAAATTCCTATTGAAATATATAAAAATGATCAGTGAAAATTTTCAAGAATTAGCATTATTTTTCAAGAAATCTTGGCTCCGCTAGTGAGTATGCATATAACTTAAAGGTGGAAATAAATATTTAGTTGTACTAAAATAATTTACGTGCGTTGATTCAACATGATACAACGGTGATCTGTGAAACGGCATTGGCGTTAGCATTATATATAGACACGTTCTCCATACGTCTTGAGTTGCCGCCGCCACTCTAAATCAGCACCACTATTGGCTTGTGATGCCATCCTACACCACTACTCCTTGATGTCTCCTGCCTGGGTTGTCGCTGCCTCTGCGCCGCCACCGTGTGGCCCAGGCCACCGCTGGGGATTGGGTAGAGTAGGAGCTAGGGAAGAGGAGTGGGGAATTAGGTTAGGGTTTCTCTTGGTTGAGCAATCTGTCTCTAGTTAATGGGCCTAATGGGTAAGAAATAGACATGCAAATCAAAAGATGCATCAAAATTAGCTAATACATAAACCTGGCTGCTGTCCATTACATTCTCGGGTCTTGGACGTGCATGGCCACAGGTAAAATATTACACCTATACTCATGCCCGTCAAACATGGTATTCGTAGATGTTTAGACCGATGGGTAATATTGCCATCCCTACACAATATAACTTCAGACGTTTTTATTGATATGCTTTTTTTATCAATAGTTAAAAAGGACATAAACAATGATATAACATAATTTATGAGATAAGTGGGATCTGTTGAACAAACCTGTTTCACAAGAGAAGGGAATTTGGACTAGGGATTAATAAAGGGGGAAAATGGTTTCAAGATAAAAAGGCAAAGAAGGGAGAGGACAATTAAGAATGAAATAAAATATTACTACCTCTGTTTATACCTCTGTTTTATGATACAAGAATTTTTTGACCTTTTTGTTGCAACGTATGAACATTTGTCATATTCAAAAAAATATGGAAGTATCATTTTTTTACTTACATTATTATTATTATTATTATCATCAAAAGTACTTTAGGTATGATTTATTCTTTTTATATTGGCACTAAATTTTTGAATAAAATAAATTATCAAATGTTGCAAAAAAAAAATCAAAACTCTTAACTTATGAAACAGATAAAATATAAACTAGATGAGTTATACACAAGCAATAATGTAAATTTGCGGAGAAATCATAATTTAAGAACCATGACAGCGTAATACACAGGGCCTATAAGCTTAAAACGTACTCCCTCCGGTTGCAAATATTTGTTAACTAGCTAGCGTCAAATAAAAAAGAATGGAGGGAGTATTGTATATTACTCTGTGTCAATCTGTCGTTACATAAACTCGCAAGTGTAAATGGGGTAGCACCCTAAATGGCTATTAATGCGAGAGACAGTAGTAGCTAACCTCTGATAGATGTTAACCAAGCACCATTAAGTGGACACCCCTCAAAATAGCCGTTTTTGTAGTTGTAGCTAGGGAGATGGATGCAAACCCGCAGTAACCGCACTTCTTGCTTTAACCCCAACCCTCCTCCATCTCCTGTATAAATAAAACTCACCGCTCCTTCCAATCCATCTCGACCTCCATAGGCAGAAGCCAAATTAAGCTGCACATATCCGTCTCATTTTTTTAAATTACCAGGTAAATATTAGATCAAGTGCTGTGACCAGAGAGAAAATTAAAAGATCCATCAGGGAGAGGAGAGGAATTAAGGATCGATGGAGCCGATGGCCATCGTGACGGTGACCGGCGGCTTGCTGGGGCCTGTGTTCGTGCTGCTGTCGCGGATCCAGCCGGTGGTCGATTTCTTCCGGCGGCTATGCGACTGCCTCCACCACCCTCGCCGGCGCCCCGCTCGCCCCGTCAGGGCGCCATGGAAACGTGACGCGGCCGAGGAGCAAAATTGAAACGTTTGATCTCTGTGTTGATGATGATGCATTAGGCGTTAACAATGGGCGCATAACAATAATTAACCGTGTAATTCTATGATTTACTAGTTGTGACGAAACAATCCTTGTTTGTTTCTTGCGCAGAATTATACGGAAATTTACTATTCATCACTTTACAAGGTTTCGGTCTACAATTTATCAGTTTTACCACGTTTATAGTTTTTGCCATTGGGTGGCATCAGTTTAATTAGTTGTCAACACCGTGTTAGCTACAAATGGCTTCTAGAGGGTCATAATTCGCATATCTTTCTCCACTACTTATCCTCTCACTGTATGAGCGCCGTCCACCATGTTCATGCCAGACTGCCACCGTCAGGCGTCAAGTGATCTTCGCCATCGACTTCTCAACGTACATGTCGTGCAGCGAGCACCTCGGATGTCAAGTAGGCTAAAATGGGATGTCTCCACCGAACATAAAACATAATATTTCTTTACAAAGATAAAACAAACGAAAAGCTATGTTTTCTATTGATTTTGTTTAGTAGAATAAACCCATCCTTTTTAACTAGATTTATTTATAATGTGCTACTGAATTCACAAGCTTTTAGTTTTACCAACCAATCCACACGCTGTTAATAATATAGAAACAATATGGAATAGAGTTTTGTTCAAAATAGACCTGTCACTTTTCCGCCTTCTCTCTTCCCACATGTCTCATCCCGTCTTGTTTCTCCACTTCGATCTCTTCCTCTTCGTCGAGTTGCATTGCAATCTCTTCCTACTTTTCTCCCGTGGCTTTGGAGAGGGGTTGGAGCTTTTCATGGGGTTGCGGCTAAAACAAAGAGTGCGGTGTCTATAGAGGGCTCCTAGAAAGGATGCGGGTGTGTGCGAGGGAGCGAGATGGCTCCAGCGAGGTGCTGCTCCGATAAGGCTTCCATCATAATATGTGGCTCTGGCAAGGCGTCACTCCATCGAGGGTGTGGTCTGATAAAACAGTGGCTTTGGCAAGACAAGACACAACATTATTTTTCTTTTTTTTTAAAAAAGACAAGGATAAAACCTACTTTGTCTCCGACAAGATTATAGCTTGGAAACGATTATGACAAAACCAGTGTATGGCTGGTACTAGATACTGGACCTACCTTCGTACGAGTAGACAACATCCAACTACCGAAATTAATATTAGAATAATATTGGACCCAGTACCTTGCAGAAAGTAGCATCTCCAATGATGTCACGGTAGCTATTCTACTGATAATTGAGACTCCAGCTATGGTGTCCATTATACCGGATTCAGACCCTGTTTCGTTCGTAAAAGAAACCGCGAGATGTTTGATCGGATGTTGGAAGAGTTTTTTGACACGAATAAAAAAACTAATTTCATAACACCTTAAAACCGCGAGACAAATCTATTAATCCATCTATTTTAGCACATGTGAGTTACTGTAGTAATTATGACTAATCATAGACTAATTAGACTCAAAATATTCGTCTCGTGATTATCGAGAAAAACTATACAATTAATTTTATTTATAATTAATTAATGTTTCATATGCGTGTCGAATTTTAATGATATTTTTAGACAAAATAGTTTGTAAACGAAACATGGCCTCAGTACTCAGTAGCCGAATTCCGTCTGCGCGTGACACCTCGACGCGTATCTCGTCGCCGAATCACCCGTTCAAGCAGTCGTGTCGTGCTGTCAAGAGAGACGGGCACGTGCACCGTGGGTGGGGACGCTTTTTCTTTCTCTTTTTTTTTTTCTTTTTACTTTTTCTTTCTTTTATTTTTCTTTTTTTTTGCGAGGAGGGCGGGGACGATTTTTGACGGTTTGACCTCGCCGCCTTGGGTCGTAATCCTCCAAACAGTCTTCCCTCCCATCGTCCAACACTACGAGCCGCCGCCGCCGAATCCCTCCCACTCGGAGTTTTCCTCGCCGGGATTCCTAGGTACGCATCCATCTCGCCCGCTCGCATCAAAGAATTATTTTTCCTTTTTTCTTCTTCTTCTTCTCTCTCTGTCTCTGATTAACTCCCCAAAACGACATCGCCGCCACGAATCGATAACAAATTTCTTCCCAATTGTTGATTCCTACTGGTGTCACGACGATTACCCCTCCCCCAAATTCACAAATCCGTCGCCAGAGCGCTAACTTGGCCGTCTTCTTCTTCCTCGGGCCCGACCACCAGGCGATTCAAATCTAGTTTTCAATATTCTGTTAGGGTGCTTTGTGATCGACAGGAAGCTCCTACCAACAGCAGACTAGTGCATTGTTTCTATTAAGCCCTGTCTATTGTTTATTTGATTGTGATTTTGTTCTTCCTGCCTTACAGCTCGCTGTTGCCGTACCTATCTGCAGAAGAAGGAACCATACAAGCTCAATGGGAGGCAACCAGGACGACCTATAAGGCAAGTCATTTACTCATGTCACCATTCATCATGTTTGATCCTATTAGATATGTGAAATCATTCAGAATTGGTAACCTTAGTTTATGTGGGATGACAAATAGCTACTATCTGCTTATATTCTTTGATTCACATAGCCCAAGGTGTACAATAGAGCATTATACGCTGACTTAGTTGAATCATTTCCGGACTCTGTGAATCTCTAACGGTGTTCATCTTGTACATCCATCTGCAGCTGCATATTAGAAACCAGGTCCCATAGTTCTTGAGCTGCATCGCTAGCTTAAGTATTGTATTTTAGTATACTCTCCTTGATTTCTTCTATTGTGCATCAGGCAAGCCTTCCTGATTTAGTTCGTAGAATTATCTCCTTATTCAGACCTTCATGCATCTCTCAGATAAAGAACCTTGGATAATCAACAGACGATGGACAGTTGCAATTGCAGACGCAGCAGTGAGGTTGAGGCATCCCTTGACAATAAATGAAAGCAAGCGCCAACTCCAATCGGAATGTCAATGGTGAACAGAAACTGTTTTTGTGTCCTTGCAGTGAGCCAGTGACACTTAAAGGATCAGATCAACATGCCATTGATGATTAACACCCCAATCTTAGTATAGGCTTATGATGGAGCAACAGACAGTTAACAATAGCACCAAAAACATTGCCTTGCATGTTGCGACCACATCAACATGCTGTTGGCACAAGTTTGCAGAGTTCATGGAAACAAGGCCACCCATTTTTGCAGGATCAGCCACACCTTGCTATACCGACCAATGGCTTAGCACCATTAAAAACAAACTAGATATGGTGCAATGTGAGGATGAGAACAAAGTTTTCTATGCTGCTCATCAGTTACAAGGAACTGCATTGGAACGTTGGAAAGGTTACTGTGCAACCAATGAAAACCCACAAGCCATCAGTTGGGCTGAGTTTTCTTATGTTTTGCACCATATGCATGTTTCTCTAGGGCTTATTAGAGCGAAGGACCATGCTAAGGACCATATCTGCAGACTCTGTACCGAAGGTTATCGTTATGAGCTGATGTGGTGCCCACGGAACAAGTCCAAACATTGTGCCTGTGCTCATTGTGGTGAGATTGGTCACAGCGCTAGCGAGCATGAAATCAGCTGCTCTAGCTGTGAAGGAAGCCATCCGCTTGGAGTGTGTCCCATGAGCAAGTTCACTTGTTACCTTTGTGAAGGTGATGATCATGTCCCAACTAAATGCCCCCTCAGTCCAATATTAACTACTGTAACTCAACATCAACGGGAGGCTCACCATGAGGTTATACAAAAGGTAATAGCAGAAGCAAACAGGACAACAGCAACTCCAATTAAGAAGTTCACAGAAACAAATGATGGTAACCTTGAATGCCAGTGTAAGGGGGGCAGTCAATCGGTACCCAAAGTTGCATGGTCTGCTTGTGGTGAGCAAGGTAAACTAGCCTCCTATAAAGCCAAGTGTATTTCTAAGACAGAAAAGGCTCTATCGAGAACGGTAAATGTCATATGTTTCAGCTGCAATGAGAAAGGCCATTTTGCTAGTCGTTGTCCACTTATAAATCAGGCACCAGCTCAAAACTACAATAGAAAAGCTACTCTGAGAAAGAGAACACCACTAGCAATAGGTGGTAAAGGTAAAAAAAGACATGTAATAGTCACAAAGGTATAGAACATTGTGTTTTGTGATATCCCGACGACATATTCCGAAGTGTAAGATGATACTTAACATGTAGCCTAGAGGGGATTACTATATCAATCACACAACAATCCTTTGTGTCCCTAATCAGTTAGTCAATGGTAGAGTTGATGTAATATGCTTGCATACTGTTATGGGGATTGTTAGCTATATCTATGAATTTTATGGCTGATGTCAAATACTGAAGTTTAAAGTTGTAATGCATATTGTGAAGTGGTAATAATTATCAATATAAAATTAATGAAATTTGGTCAAATGAGTAAGTGGTAATGTGTTGGAGATGCCAGTAGTGATTTTTTACTCTACCATCTTCGGTAAGAACACCATGGAAGCTTTCTAGTCCGTTTTTGCAGCAAGTCGTAATGAAATTTCGATGCTTAAATATTTGCAAGTTTTGGTCTAGCTAACCTGGGTTGATCTACACTAAGAGCACACCTAAGCTTTCTAGTACTTCCAGAATTGGAGCATCTTTGAACTGTTCAAACAAGCTTGATTGGACAAAAGGAATTCCATCTTCCTCAGACTTGTGAAGCAGCCTACGTGCGATTTGAGCTTATTTTCATAATCCTCGAGTTTCTGTATGATAATACCATAAAAAGATTTTTTTTAAATGAACCGCACAAGAAAGTGCGGATTTCATATATTGATACAGAAGAAAAAAAATACATGAAACATAGCCCTCGAAGATTATGGTTCGGAAAGAAAACACCACCATACCACATGTTATAAACTGGACCATAGCAGGGTCCACAATATGAAAAAAGATATCCATATGGTAATGTTACTTCTAGACGATGCCTCTAACAAAGAAACGACGTACATTGTGCTGCCGCCGTCCGTCCTAGAGATAGAACAAGTTTTTACCCGAAGATACCATTAGGGAGAGACGAAAAAACACACATCCGCAGACGTCGTCGTTGATGGCCCAAAGAGAAGGCTTTCGCCCGTAAACCATTCTCCCGTGTCAAAAACGCTTGTTAGGATTGAAAAACGTTTTTGTCTGGACGAGGCAACAAGCCAGTCATGATTCACCTTTGTTCACTTGATAAGAGAAACATATTCTCCCGAGGACTCCAATTCCTATTCATGCTAAGAAACTATTCTCTTGCGATTGTCTAGATTGTCTAGTCCACATGCGTCTCCTTTGTACTTCTTCAAAATTTTCCTTGTAACCAGGGCAGGCGTGCATACCCCTGAATTGCTTCCTATACACATGGCAGATCATATAACAACTGAAGAGGAGTGGATGTTTTCATCGCTTTTTCTATGTTATTATCACATTTTCTACTATGAGAGAAGTGTGTAAATTTTCATGTACAATTTAATTTTCCTTGTCCTATTTATCTAACATCCGAAGCAATCTTCCTGGGCCCTCCAGATATGACAATTAATGTATTATTTGCATTTACAAACCCGGTAACTGACAGCTCCATACATGTATGCAGCTGAGCAATTCTTAATTTGCTACGGCTACCATAACTCGGGCATAGATATGAGTCTTTCTACTGAAAGAAGCACGGATGGGGGAGTGCTTCTTTGTACATTGCAGCGGGGGATTTTTTTTTCTGAGGATGATAGTTTAATTTTGTAAACTATATATATGCGCTAAAATAAATTACAAAACAATTGAAATTAAATATATGTGCATGTAGTAGGGGGCAGTAAGCCAGTAAAAAAGTTTTATTTGACTGTAGAAACCTTTTTTTTTTTTTGCTAAATCACCAGAAGTACAAAACAGTCATGCTCAATAGAAACCCTGTTTTCCAAGCAGAGTTGAACATAGGAAAGAAAATACTTTCATGCTCATGAATCATACCTCAGAGGCTCTAACAAATTCCCCAGCCAACCAAAGAGTAGTTCTCAAAATTAATGTAACCGTATTCTCGTGGAGTTGCATATGGAATAAAATTGTAGGAAGATAGAACAAATTCTTCTTAATTGTCTGAAACTTTGGTACAGAGGCTACATATAAAATACTATTTCTGGCAAATGAAAATAAAGAACCAAATACAGTTATACACCTAAACCTTGATAATGTATAGTGTGTGCAGCACGATTATGCTTACCCGGTAGGAAATTAGGGATTTAGATGGAACATCTCCGGATAATAAGGGCTGTTTAGTTTGTGAAATTTTTTTTAAAAACATCACATCTAACGTTTCTCCGGATGTCGATAGATGTTTTTGGACACAAATAAAAAAAAACTAATTTCATGCCGCGATACGAATATTTTAAGCCTAATTAATCCGTCACATATTGGTTACTGTAACACTTATAACTATTATGGTCTAATTAAGCTTAAAAGATTCGTCTCGTCATTTACAGTCTATCTATATAATTAGTTTTATTTTTTATTTATATTTAATCCTCCATGCACGAGTCTAAAGATCTGATGTAATGTTTTTGGAAAAAAAAATTCCTAAGTTTGCAAGAGACCGATAGTAACAGAGGGTCCTATCAACGTCTTTATGCAGATCAAAACTCAAATTATTGATAGGCAATAAAACAACGTGTGCGCGGTGTGTAGCAGGCTAGCAGTTCTGTATTCACAGGACTCGGTGCTTGACAGTTTGGCGCAGCAGAGGAATTGCAAGAAAAGGAGCAGGCTGCAAGCACGGCATTGTTGGGGGTATAGGCGTAGCTAACCTTAGCCTTTTCTTTTCATCGTCTCGCGTTTACAGGAGTTGCAGACGTTGCATTCGTTGGGGTGACGAGTAGTTGTTGATTTGTAGACGAAATCCCGTCATCAGTGTGTAGGTGTTTAATCAATGGCATGACGCTTATTCCTTATTGAGTGATATATATAGTAGCTCTCTGACAGTGATTAGGGAGGATCAGAAGGGAATGGAGAGAGGTTGACACCGAGAAGAAGCTAGATCAGTAACTCTTGCATGCCGGTGGCATGGTGCCAGTCTGCGAGCGCGGCGGCGGCTCCCGTTAATTTTTCCAAGGAGGCAAAACAGGCTGTAAGCTGGATGGTTTGGAGTGAGCACGAAGAGGTACTGACGTCTGTGTATAATTTCAAAATTTTTGTGTATAAGTAGATATATTCACCTCTTTATACATAGAATATAAATATAAAAACTTATAAAAAATTAAACATATAAAAAACTTTCATATCATGTAAGAATGCTCCAGTAAAACTTTCATAATTTTTCGATACTACTAAAGGGAGAAATCAACAATTAAATTTATATGTTTGTAAAGGTATTTTGTGTATTTTTGATAAATATGCTCAGCCCAATAACATATTGATGAGGACATCACTCTTTCCGATGTACACAATATACCTCCGTTGGATGTTCAAGGTCCAATCACTAGAGCTCGCGCACGCCAATTAAATTTAGAGGTGAATTCGTTCCTATGTTCTTATTTGTATGATTTGGAGAATAGATTGCTACCTAATGATTGTATTATGATTAGAAATCATGGAGAGGACATGGAGTCATTTGGAGGGATGCTTGGAGGCATGGAGGATCGTCAAGGACGTCCAAGTCAAGTTGGAGGCCCAAACCAATTCGATTTCGGCCACGGTTCGGACTCCAGTACCAGCTGCACTAAAACGGGCGTCCCGGTCGCATACGTGCTCGGATTGAGGCGTTCTTTATATGGTTGGAAAGCTAAGAAGATAACCTTTCCAATGGTTCTGGTCCCACGTCCAAACTCCTTCTGAGTCAACGGGAATCGTCCAAACAAGTTGACGTTCCGAATCTGTTCCGGTGCTGCGTCACCGTCTTTGGGCCTTATGGGCCATGTATCGTGTCCGAGTCCAATAGGGACGCGTCTAGGGGGTCTTGCGCGACTCTAACCTATATATATAAGTACCCGTCGCCTAGGTTAGGGTTGGGTTTTGCTTAGATTATTTCTGTCAAGAACAGTTTCGCCGTCGATCGGTTTGTAAGACCCCAACTTGTGATCTTAATCATTCATCTGCAATTTTGGTTGCTTTCTATCTCGTTCTTGTTTGTGTTCTTCGATTCGCAAACAGGGATTAGCCTTCTCGGCGAGGCCATCTGTGTTCCGGCACGGGTGGTAACCAGAGGAGACGTGGTGCTGCGATTGCGGGGCTCAAGAAGCCGGATCGACGTGTGTTGCGAATCCGCCCAAATCGTTGGTTATCAGAACCTTTCGGAAGATCGGGAACCCTAGTATACATCACATATGATAGTATGATAGGTAAAGTGGCCGGTATATATATATTATGGAGAGTGACGAAGTCGATAGTATATTATTGAACCTGATATTTTTGTCATCGACAGTTTCTAGGAGACAAAGAGGTGCGCTAGCTGTTCCCCTTCATGGCGCCTTTGCATGGGTGGCCGCAAAGGAACCTAGGTGGTGGACGGCGCAAGAGCAGGGTGCAGGTTGCGGGCGGAGCGAGACGGGCAAGAGCAGTGCAAGTGGCGGCGCATGCGGTGGATGCCACTAAAAGGAAGTGTGGGAGGCTTACGCCTAGCTATATTTTTGGGCTGGTTGATCCAATTCTGTTGAGTATGATCCTGACCACTGGGAGGTTATCCAACGGCTGGTGTTCTTTACATACAAAGTGGTTCAAGTGGATGCGCCATATAGAAGAAAATTAGGCAATAACTTATATAGATATATAGGATGTAGGATAATTTGGCCACACTAGATATTATGAAAATAATTTCACTCGACTATAAGCATTTCTCGCCTAAAAGAATTGGGACCCATCACCCATGGCTGGCTTATATATGGCCAAGCTCATGGACAGTTTATGTTGGTATATATACCACTATAAAAGATGCTAGTGGGAGTGGTGGTGGTGGCAGTGGCCACCTTCATCGCTGACTTGTGGGCCTACCCCAATCGACCTGACAACATGCATGGTCCTTTGAGAAGAGTAACTACTAATGTGACTTTGCTATGCGTTGGCTGATGACATCTGGCATCCATGATCTGCCCTATTGCCTTGAAGATTTTTTTACTGTTGTACTGCAAACACTTTTGTGCATCTGAATTTCTTGAATATTACTATATCTATTCAAAAATATAAGGCACAACCACATTGATACAAATACTATACATTTACGTAGTACAAATCAGCCAATACATATTATCTATTTTTGTTTTAGTTTATTTTTGCCAATGCATGTAGCAATGCACTTAATGAAAGTGCATTAACCAACCCTAGTGGGTTTTGGTGATAAATGACAATAATATTAAGGGACTAATCATGTTTAATGAGTTGTGCTAGAAAGCAAGAAGACAAGTGACCCCAACAACATCAAGAAATACAATGGATTAAGATGGAACGGCGAAGTGGCTAAAAGGATTAGAATTAGGTTGCAATTTAATTTGAGTCATAGGAAAAGCTGTATTATTAAGGGGATCTACTTAGTTAGAACTTAGGTCAATCTCTAAATGCTCGAAAAAGGATCAGTTCTAGTCTAGTAAGTGACACACTTGTACTTCACACACGTGTACGTTTCAGTTCGAGACAGGAAGTCTAGACTGTCCGGTAGTTTCTACCGGACTATCCGGACCTAGGATGTCCGGACCATCCGACAGTAAACTCCGGACTGTCCGGACATGGCGACCACCATTCAAATGGCTAGTGAACGTCACCGTTAAACGTCATGTGTAATGGCTAGGAGGTCCGGACTATCCGGACATGGGTGTCCGGATAGTTCGGACATGCTTTACCAACGGCTAGTGGGTGGGAGCGTGGGCTATTAAAGCCCACTTTCTCCCACTTGGCTAGGTTGGCTGCCATATTGATTACCTGCTATTCCTAGGGCACTAAAGCACTCAATTGCATCTCTTGTCCTTAAATTCTTCTAGCGATTGGAGTGAGAGTTGGTGAGTTCATAAGTTTGAGTAGGATTGATCCTCTACGAGCATCTAGGGATTGGCACAAGATCTAGCTAGGTTGATTTGTTACTCTTGGAGATTCATCTCCTAGACGGCTAGGTGTCGCTCGTGAGCTCCGACCTTGTGTGGTTTGCCCGGAATCGTTTGTACGGGATTTACTCTCCCTAACGAGATAAGTTAGTATAAACCTTGCTATCTCCTAGAAGTAGGGAACGATAGAGCAAGGAGGCTACTAGGGACCAGAACTCCCGGCTTGGAACTTGATGATGGGATCGTCTAGGGAGTAGCTAGTTCGAGAGCTCCTTGGAGATCGAGGCCAACTTGTGGGAGATAACATGGTGACGTTTGAGATCGTTTGATCTCGCTCTCTAGAGCGCCTTAATATGGAGTAGGGTCTTTGGATCCGAACCACGGTAAAAATTCGTTGTGTCTATGTCTCCCTGTCTGTATTGCTTTCTGGTTTCACTCCTATTCATCTGTAGATTCCCTTAGAGGAATCTTGTCTTCCCAGGTCCAGACCATCCGGCAGCAATCGCTGGAGTATACGGACACCGGACTGTCCGGACCATTGGTCCGGAGTATCTGGAGAACTGACTTCCGCTGCGGAGTGTTTTTCAGGTATTTACAGGCTGGTCTATCACCCCCTCTAGACTGTTCACTTAATACACACCTTATATTTTGGAACATATATGAAAAAATGTAGTCGCGCCTTATATTTTGGAACAGAGGGAGTATTCTCTTGCTACCTTTTGCCTTTATTTCTAGACAAAGGCTTTCACACTTTTTTAAATTGGTTCATATTGCAATAATTGCAACCTAATTATTGACAAATTATCTAATGTTTATTTTAATTTTAGTTACATGATTTTTAAATGAACTTAGATTAAAATATTTGAAATATAATTATCTAACATTTATTTTTATTTCTTTTTTTTGTCGTTGCAACACACAGGCACTTTGCTACCTAGTTATCTAAAAGTAATGAGCACTTTTTACTGAGGCCATTTGTTAGTTTGTGTCGAATATGTGTATAAAGCAGATTACTAATTAGGACTTAGAGTTGTACTAGGTTTTAGGATAGTAGCGGAGTTGGACTCTATCCTAGGCTTCCTTTTAAATAGGAAGGTATATTTGTTACAATCGCACGGCGATAGTAACATAGGTATGTGTAGGGAGCGACCGTCGGCAGCATAACCGACTGGTTGTGGTCGTTGGTTATCCTATAAGTTGTATTATGCTAGATCAGGGAGGAGCGTCCACAATCAGTGCCCCATGGAGTAGACTTGTCCGAACCTCATTAACAAATATCATGTTTTGATGTCGTCGTCAAGATTGGATCTTCTATGGCGATTTGCTTCTGCAGATAGCTACCGATGTGGTTTCGGGACTAATTTCTAACAAGGGGTATCAGAGCCAACGAAAGATCTAGGATAGAGATGCAATGGAGGTGGCCAACACCGTGCAACCCGCATTATAATGTCTAAAGGTGACGTTGGTACAAGGTGGAGCACGGCGACGATTAACGACAATTGATCGGTGGTTTCAGATACTTCGAGCAGGTAGCTCGAACCATTCCATGTGTTTTCTTCAACGTGGAGTTCAGACATGAGACTTGAGGTTGCTGAGGGTGATCTGCGATGGAGTTGCTGATCTCGGATGGTAGAAGGCAACTGCGATTTGGTCCCCGATTTGGATAGATTTGGTTTGAATTTGGGGGAGGATTTGAAAAGGGGCGGCCTGCAGTGAAACATTGCCTACGTAAGGAGGATGGCAACAAGATCAACTAGAAATGGGGAAAATGAACATTTTGTAACGATATGTCGATATAAATAGTTCTAAATTGGAGTTAATTTTACAAAACAACAGTTATTTTGAATGCAATCAGCCTCCATATTCCTCTGTTTTTTAGCCCTCCGTTTTACATTTGGATTCCTTTCTTATTTCTATGTTTTTTCTTTCCTATGGTTTCCTATCAAATGAATTGAATAGGCCCTAACCTGAATATTTTACTCTAACAGCTATGTACTGCATGTTGACTGTTGGATTTAGTGGGTACAGGTAAAAATCTCGCATCCTATCTGCAACATGTAGCTTAGTTTCAGTTCAAACCCATCTAAAACAGGTCACTAACATCAGATGGAGGAAAGAAAAACACAAAGTAGGAATTTCAAGCAAACATGGACATGATTTGGTGCAAACTGAGGTTTCGGATTTGAGAATGCAAGCAGGCACATACCCAGGTTAGTTCACAAATTAATCCTCGTCTAAGTTGACCACCCTATCCTTCTTGCTCATGTGGACATCATCCTCCATGATGCTCGAGAGATGGTGGAGAGACAAGGCACATGTGTTTATTTAATTTTCTTCCTTTTTCTCTTTTACTTATCTTTTTTTTCAGATCTTGATTTGTTAATGCTTTTCTGATATTTTCCTTGGCTGCCACGTTTGTGTTTGTTGGTTTTTTTCGCTTTTTATGGGACCAACTCACGTGCATGATTTTTGGAAAAAATTGCTACAGGACACTACTTGTATTAGCTGTATAACATGTCAAAAGTAAAATTTTATGGGAAGACATTATCAAAAATATGGATATTTGCTGACGGACACCACACTGATTATAATTCATTTTCAGGTATTAGATAAATTAAGTGAATTATAAAAAATACCCTTGATCCCTTGTCATCTGTCTTCTCTCCTCCCTCACTGGCAGCATAGGGCAGTGGCCATTTTTTTTCCTTCCAAATCAATCTATCTGTATATAGCCTGAACATTGAAATTTTGGTCATATTTTAATCCAGAAAAATACAATACTAAACATGACAAATATAAACGTATGAACTTGAAAAGTAGCATTCTCAAATTATAGTATGACTACGAGCATGAACAAATTAGAAACGAGAACGCACATATACCATGTGAATTGTCCATTGTTGTTGCTGGAGGCTTTGTTGGTGTTGTCCTCTCCCTTACTATTGCCATTGCCATTCAAACCATCACCCGTGCCGTTGCCGTTGACGTTCACACCATCACTTGTCTTACACGCCATGATGTTGCAAAGGAAGAAGAAATTGACATAGTTGAAGAAGAACGAGAACTAGTCAAAGATGAGCCGGAGCAGTCGCGCCGAGACGCTTCCTAAAAACTTGATTGCCCGCTACCCTTGCAGGCTAGCAAGCGGACAGAAGCTTCGGAGGCCTGCTCGTTCCAAGAACTTGTGCACGCAAGTGCTTGGAACCGGGGATGAAGAAACGCAACAACAAAGTATATTTTTTTTATATCTTGGGAGATGAGAATCATTCTCTTTATAGGAGAGATAGAATAGAATAAGAAGTGACTCCTGGAAAGGGAAGGGACTTGATGTAGGGAACGACCAGACCGGGGTCTAAACATTCCCACGATCATATAACTGTCCAGGAAGTTCAGTTACGTGCAGAATGATAAAAAACAGAAACTTCGATAATTATACAAACCGTAAAGGTTCTTAATACAACACTACACAACCACACACACGCATAGGCCTACGGCCTTAGACTTACAAGCAAAACACGCAACCTTACACCACAGGAACAGCCTGAGCGTAAAGTTGACCTAGAAGTCGAAAACCTCGTCTTCGTCCCACACCTATGGGTCCACTGCTTCCTCAGGGACTTCTTCTGCAACTTTTTGACCGGCTGGAGCAACAAATATGCAAGACTGAGTGCGAATGGTACTCTGCAAGCCATGCTAGGGAAAACTTAGAGTAATGCAAGGAATAACAAGGAATGAAACTGGTTTAATTCTAAGCCTTAGTAGTAGTTCATAAGAAACCCATTTATAAATAACTTTAAGTTTAAAAGGTTAAATCTTATGCCATCCAATTACCAAGTTTAAACCATGCCAAAGCTACTTATGCCGATAATCTGGTATCACCCATAGACATAACTCCATCAACCGGAAGTACGGCGTATTCGAATACTGTTCGACCCTGCAGTGTCTGCCCAGCGTGACCCGCACGATACCCACGACCTGATCAGGGTCGGCATAACATAGCGCAATACTGCCCCAAGCTCATCTCTGTTCTGCCAAGTGAGTTATAGGACAAGTTGACTGTTGGCCTACGCTTGGCCCTCGCGAGGATGTGCACCAACCCGTCACCCTGTCCACTCAGTTGTACGAACCTAAAGGAACTCGCAGTCCTCTAAGACCACGAAACAGGGTCCCGCAGTCCCCTCACTCAAATCATCTCACATCTCTCTACTGCCGTGCACACTTTTACGGCTAAAATGCCAATACACAGAAAGACTGCAGAAGTTCAACTCACTGGAGCAGTATACGCTAAGTCCGAGTACCTTGATCGTGATGGATGGGCGTGAACTATGTCACTTATATTGGCAAAGGGGTTATAATCCTTAACTTTCCAAATAAACCATAACATCTCTATAACAGTTTAAACATGGCATAATACTCATGGTAACCACATTATAACATATATTAAACTTAAGTTAACAAGGGATAACAGGCTTAAAAGTCAAGGTTGATTAATAATATAGCAATAATAATATCTGGTTTGCTATGACTAAAATATCCCATGCATGCTAATAGTACTTCAAAGGTAAGTACAAACTACCCAAGATAAACCTCCAGCTCTAGATTAGTTCCAATTGATGATCAAAGGGGCATGACTTGCCTTTGGGCTCGGTGTAGTCGTACCACTCTTGTCTGCCTAGGGCTGCAACGGCGTGGGCGTCCGCGGCGAACTCCGATCCAACTCCTTCTGGATCGACGACGACGTAATCTATCGGTACACAAATAAATAAAAATACTAAGCGAATAATTCCAAATAAACTCCAAAATGGCGAAAGAACCTAGAAAGTGCAAAAGGAAGCGAGATTAGGGTTCGCGTATGAATTTGGGGATTTTTCGGATTTTTGTGGAGGGCGAAACCTAGAGTTTGGAATTTTGGTCGCGACAACAGAGTTTCGAATTGCAGCGAAAGTAGTTCCATTGGATTCTAGAATGGATTCGGAATAATTCCAGGAGTCGGGAATAGGTCTCGGATTTTTATTTGGAGGTCAAATGGTCAAAGAATCAAATAGAATAGGAATTAATATTTTCTGGATTTATTTTTTTAATGGAAAAGGCTGAAATTTCTCTTTTCTCTCTCTCGTACAGGGGTTGGCCGGCAGGCAGCAACGCCGGCGGCGGAGGAGGCCGTCTTCCGGCGAGGGGGCGACGGTTTCGTGATCTCCAGGGGACGGCGCATCCATCCCCTCACGCGTCCGACGCCGGCGACGCGGCGGCGGGGCTCCGGTGACGGAATAGATGGGGAAATAGAGGGGAATTGATCGCAAGACTATGAGAATTCCATTTTTACCTTCAATTTGGGATTAGGAGCAACGGTTATCACGAATTTTGGAATTTGGTGGAGGTGGCCGGAATCCTAGCTCGGGCTTGCTGAGTCCGGCGACGACGATACGGCCAACGAGCGGTGTTGCGGCTTTGGAAGAAATCAATTAGGAGGCTATAGCGAAACTTTTTTGTATTGGAGTCAATTGACGAGGAGGCTCGGTGGAGGAGATGGAGAGGAGGATGATGGTGAAGGAAGAATACGGCAGAAGCAGCAGCAGGGATGGCTGGCTCGAGCTTGCAGCTCGGTTGGTGTTTCTCTGCTCTGGATTGGGATGACTGCAGATGAGGAGGGAACCAACTGTGTTTGCATGGTAGACACGTATGGTGGGCAAGCAGCTGCGTAGGTTTTTCTGGAGAGCACGATAGCTGCAGCAAAGCTTCGGATGGAAGTGTTAACAGCGGCATTCGGCGTTCACACGCGCAGAGGCGGTGGATGGAATTGGACTGGGCTGGTTTAGTTGGGCTTGGAGGAAGGAAAAGAGAGTTGGAGAGGAAGAAAAAGAATGTGCCGAACCGAAAAACGAGTCGATAACAAGGAAAAAATTAACTGTCCGATGACAATACGGACACGTCCGAGAAGAAATTTGAATAGGGAGTTTTGTACTTTTGGGAAAGAAGAACCACAAGGAGAAGAAAAAGAAAACCCAGCAAAGACAGCAACGACTTTTTTAAAATAGAATGAAACGGAAAACTCGATCCGTGGATTTTTGAAATTCACACGAAAAGAAAAACGATTTTAAAAAGTTGAAAATTTTAGGGCTGTTACACTTGACATTCGTGAATCACCATTAGCCATCCATCACTACGTAACCATCAACTCCCCATAAATTAGAGGTGTTACTATTTCTCAATTAATCTATAGATTAACTCTCGCAAATGGTTTTAGCTTTTTCTTGATCACCCACGAAGAACATGTAACTCATAGCATGATAAGCTTAATTGCTCATGAAGAACATGTAACTCCTAGTATGATGAGCTTAATCATACATGAACGGCATGTAACTCCTAGCATGATAAGCTTAATCACACATGAATGACATATAACTCCTAGCATGACGAGCCCTGGAATTTATTTGATTAATTTAATTTAATTGCCTAATTAACCAATTCAATCTAACATTGAACACCAGGGCTTATTCGGTTTATTGGAATTTGACCATATAGGAATAGAAACACACTAATTTATAAGAATTTTCGTACGAGGTTGGTGTGAATAGAAAATTTCATATGATTTTTCACTAGTCAGTGGAGGAAAAGAAAATTTTCCAATGCATTTTCTATGGCTTAATACTATGCTTTTTCCACCAAACCAAATAAGCCTTAGTGATCCAAGGTGCGATGCGCGGAAGGGACAGCATCAAGGAATGACGAAGGGAAGCGGGGCAAGCTGACACCCGGTAGATCCTAAGTTAAGAAATTTGATTGTTTCAATAGAATTTTCTGGCATGTCAGGTCATAGAATAATTTTAATCTTACTCACAATTTCGAAGTGGTTTATTGAATAGAGAGGCACGACTTAGTTGATGCAGACTTTGCTGTTATATTTTGATTAATTATTGTGATGCGAGATTGCGATCAACAGCGACCAGTTTGGATTTCTATCCGTTATCTAAATCAATACTGGCTACCAATTGAACGGTCAAAGTACAAACAAACTCAAAACAGTAAGCACGATGCTTTCATGTTGTTTTAAGTTTAGTATTTTCTGGTGAAGAATCACTCGTTTATTTGACTTTATAAGTTTACTCTTACTTTTTTAACTCAACAAGATATAAACAAATCGCTACTCTGCCATTTGCTGATTAATTGATATTGATTGTGCGTCTTTGACATACAAATTCGAAATTATACGCTGGTTTGGTTTCAATCTAAATTGGTCTTATCAATATTTGTCAATCCTAAATTTTATTGTTGTCGATTAGTAAAAAATCAAATATATAATTCGTTATACTAGGGATCTGCTGATACCAAAATCTACAAGAATTCGCAACAAACACAAAGTAAGATAGGACCAGATAGGCCTCCAATATAGGTAGTAGTCCTACATCCTGTTGGCCGGATGACTTATTTTTCTTAATTAAAAGATAAGGCTTATCATCGAGTATAATGAGTCATGGCAAAAGCTTGTGTATCCCATCGTCAATGGCGCATTAGCGAATTGACGAGTCGATTTTGTAGGGCATCGATGTATTCAGCGGATTTGGTGTCATCGGTAACTTCTCCTTGAGCTCTCGGGCATGTGTATTTATACCCTTGAAGTATAACGTGACATAATTGGACTCAGGAGTTCCGATAGAGATATAACATAATTAGGAAGGAATCAAGCCCATTCTACCCGAACTGCTCCTCGTCTTTCTTAAACCATATCGGACGTCGGTGGGCATCTATCTATAGTGTTGTAGGTATCCGGAATACCCGGTTACTGTATCACGTTTTTACATGTTTAATTGTAGAAAGACGGCTAAGTTATGTTTGAATTGAAGTGAAACTAGCCTATATTTTTTATTTTCTAGGCTTGTCAAATTTTGACTCCAATCAAAATAATTCTACTCAATATTAAAATTATTAATGCCCTCTTTGTTTAGGCTTATAAGTCGGCTGACAATAAAAAATGTCTAAATCCAAACAAATAATATAAACAAAAGCCACCGGTTGAAGTGAAGATAGGCCTCAACCGTTGAACTTAGGGGTTTAAAAGCCACCGGTTATATAAACCATATATGTTGAACAAAAGTGAACAAAAAAAAAGTTGGCTGAAAAGCCAATAAGCCTAACAATATTGGTAAGACATTAACTTTTAGTAACTTGTCCTTGCAAAAAAAAAAAAAACTTTTAGTACCTTGTATTAGTTGAAAGCATTATTCTCGGCTGTATAAGAAAGGGAAAACAGTGAGGCAGAGCATACAGCAAAAATCCCAAACCAAGATGAACGCAGCTGAGGCAACACCCGAAAGGGCAGCAGCGCCAACCATCATGAATCCCGAGCTGCTGATGGCCGCCCGCAATGGAGACATGGAGAGCCTAAAGCGCCTCCTTGACGCAGACGCAGCACTTGTGCCACCGGCGCGCCCCGTGGCTGCTGCTGCTACTGCTGATGATGAAGAAAGCAGACGACAAGTCATCCTCGAAGTCGACCGTCCTGCGGCTGCTGCTGCTGCCGGCATGCTCCTCCTGGAGGGAGTCACCAGCGAAGGTGACTCCGCGCTCCATGTGGTGGCGGCGGCGGCGTGCGGAACCGGAGAAGAAGACGGGTTCCTCAAATGCGCCGACGCGATCTACGGCGCTGCCGGGCACCTCCTGCGCGCCCGCAACAGCAACGGCGACACGCCCCTGCATCGAGCCTCCAGCGCGGGGAGTGTTCCAATGGTGCGTAAACTCATTGGGTTCGCAAAAGCGGAGGACGGCAACCAACAACAGATCATTCCGGCCGGAGTGGTGGTGGTGGAGCTCCTGAGAGCGCAGAACAAGCGTGGGGAGACAGCGCTGCACGAGGCGATCCGCTCCAGCAACGAGGAGCTCGTCGCCGAGGATGCTGGGTTGGCCCGTGTTCCAGGCGACGGGACTTCGCCGATCTATCTGGCCATCTCACTGCGAGAGCTTGAGTTTGCCAAGAAGCGGCACGACAAAGACGACCAATTGTCCTACTCTGGACCTGAAGGCCGGAACGCTCTGCATGTCGCCGTGCTGATAGGCAAAGGTGCGTAAATACTACTGCCTCGTCCTACAATAGATGCCTCGTCCTAAATAGGTTATAGCTATTTCTGGATGGGTAAAATACTCGCTAGGATGACAAATAGATATATGTCCAGATTCGTTACTATAATTTGTATAAGGTTGACATAATACTGTAGGGTCATGAGAAGACTACGCTAATACAATTCAAAATTTTCTATCCCATAAACTAGGAACTACTACTGTTAAAGATCACGGGATTACCATTAGACGCGTGTAGAAGATGCGGAACTATCTCGATGTAAACGAACACGTCGTGGTTGCAATGCCGTACAATTGATCAATATCTCCTCCTCGATCGTGTTCACGTGCGGTTCATCTTTGTGATCCAGATATAGCACCTCCGAGGTATCCACACGTACAGGAAGGAGAGCGGTCGCGCCCTGGACTGCTAGCTCCGTGAGAGCGACGAAGGCTGCTGAAGGGGTAACCCTAATCTGCGCGCCCACCCCTCATTATATAGGCATTCCAATGGGCTTCCGAATTCGAGATCCATTAGCAACCCTAAACCTTGTCTAATTCGGATCCTATCCAGGCAGCGACAGGCCTAATGGCCCACCACATGCAGAGCGGCCCACCGCATGAAAAGCTGTTGCACCAGACCAAGGCCCAAGGCCGTGCGCATGCTACAACGTAATTCACAGGAATTAGCATCGACTCGTGTCGGACATGCGACGGATGGACGAAACTCCTTATAGAAAGACGATTAAGATTACACAAAGATGACACATTCGTCTTTAACTTTTACTAGTAAAATTTGCCCGTACGTTGTATTGGGTAAATGTAATTTTATTTTATAGCAAGCAATATTTATAAATATATGCTATCTTAGGAAACATTGAATTGTTGCAGATGATTTTTAACCAGACCATTCGTATTCAAAAATTTTATGCAAATATAAATTATTTTGAAGTTGGTTTATTATTATATATATTTTAAATATTATATTGCAACGGGCAAAATCAACTGTAGAAATTAACACATTCTATAAACATGAATTATAAATGCTTTTGAAAAAATAAAGGTCTAAAATTAAACTTGAGTTTCCATTGGCTGAGGGACCGAAAATAGACATATATTCGGCCAACCAATATGATGACGCTCTCTCTCGTGGCCCGATCTTCTGGTGAGGTTGATAACTCTCGCTTTGATCGAATGCGATGTTGACAATGTGGCTACCAACCAGAACAAGTCCAGGACGCCGTGCAATTGCTACACGACAAGCGATGTCGTACCAACCGTGACGCGTGGTTGATGATTCTTGCAGTGCAAACGAGAGAACACTACAGGAACAAGGTAGATGCAATCTAAATATTGCGAATAGGTAATTAAGCACAAAATAATAGTTGCGGTTGAAGTGGTAGATCTAATCGACCCGGCAAATCAACACACCAACTATTGGGGTTCTGAATCTGTAATCGCCAACTAAATGACCGAGGACTAGAGACAAGATGAAAGACACCGGCCAAAATTCAACTAAACAAAACCCAATTGTTTTAGAAAGTGTACATATTTATAGATGAAAATAAAGCTACGGTTGACTTCTGGTTCGTGGAGGTGGAGAGACCTCCCGAGATGGGCCTAATCTATTACAAGGTCCGAGGCCCAAGTTTGGTTCGGAATTCAGAACAAGCACCATCTTGTTTGGATGATTCCCGTTGGCTTGGGATGAATTTTGACACGGGACTTGGAAAGGTGATGAAATAAGCTTTCCAACAAGTCCAAGTTCACCCAAATCGGAGTTAGCATGAATAAATGACAACCGTTGAAAGTCAGAGCTATCTCGGGAGGCCGACTGGGTTCCAAAATTCGTCAGACTTGAATGTTGGCATATTGTGAGTTGAAGTCGACGCGGTGACTTTGAGAAGTAGTTGAGGAAGGTCTTGGAATGGTTTATATCTCTCGTGCTTGGTTGTATACGTGTACTTGATGGTCACATCACGATATGCCCATAGCCTTTTTTCATTTGCTTGCAGCCGCTCCCACTCTCCCAGGCCGTAACCTGGGCCTGGGCTACGAAAGTCCATTCCCAGTTGATGCCGGCTGTCCGATCCTAGGGCTCCCGATCAGATGGCCGGGCGGCGAGATGGGGAACACCCCCCCCCCCCCCCCCCCCCCGCGCGAAACCCAAACCCTAAACGCATCCCGGCTGGCCGACCGCTGCCTCCCCAACGCCCTCTAGGTCGGCCGCCGCCACTCCCTCTCCCCTCCCAGCTGTCGCCACACAGATCCGTAGCATACGCGGCGGCTGGCATCGGCGACAGCGACAACAAGAGACAATGTTGGCGACGACGACCGGTTGGGAGTGTATCCGTGGGCACTGGATTTTTCGTGGTTGTCCCTGACATGCTTGTATGGGAACAACTTGTCCCATCCCGTGAATCGGCACATGAAAGGTATCATGGGATGCCTTTATATGCTTCGTTAAATTTGATTTCTACAATAGACAAGGTACTATATCTCTATCTCTGTTTCAGATTGTAAGGCATTTTGACCTTTTGCTTTCAACGTTTAACCATTCGTCTTATTTAAAAATTTTGTGCAAATATAAAAACTAATAAGCCACTTTCGATAATAAAGCAAATCACAAATAAATAAATAATATTTTCATATTTTTTTAATAAGACAAGTGGCCAAACTTTATAAGTTTTTCAGAGGGAGTAATAGTTTAAAATACATACTTTATGCACTTTAGGGTAAAAAAGAGGAAAACAACAATACATTTGGGGATCATGATGACGTCCTTGGTTAAATTTTGGATGATTTGTGATCTTGATATACTGTGATGCGATGATTCTTGTTTGGTTGGCTTTTTTGGATCTTGTCAACCATGATTTAGCCTTTGTGTTTTGCCGTTTTGAATGGATTGAATCGGACTCTCGTTCTGGATTGAATCGGACTCGTTCGTGAGCGGTCGTGCCAGAGTTTTTTTTTTTCCCGAATTTGCTGACGTCATGCTGACATCAGCGACGGACGAAACAGACGACGGCAGAAATAGCGCAGATTCATCTCGAACTTTTATAATAGGTAAAGATAATAGTTATAGATTAAAATTAAGATGAGAGAGAATTGTGATTGGTTTAGAGGAGAATATGGGTAGAGAAATTTAATCGGGAATGGTTGTGATTGGTGGAGGCGAGGAACGTATGTGATTGGGTTAGGAAGGCTCTGGGAGGGGTTGGGGTAGGAATAGAATTGGAGGGTCATTCAACTGACCTTGGCCTTCAATATATATAGGAGTGGGCACTTACGAAAGTGTTAAAACTTGATAAACACTGGCCTCTTAGCAAGAAAACTCGAAATAGACAAATTTAACTTGGGGTTGGGAGTATGTCGGTTTGACAGGGCAAGTAGCTATGTTTGGACCCAGTCGTATGATACTAGTCAAACCATCGTTGAGTCCTCATTCAAACTGGCCATGTGGTGTTAGTCGGACCGGCCAATGCGACATTTTTGCAACCCTTTCAAATTTGGCTCAAAATTACAGTATATTATCTCTAGAAATCAACACATATGTCTCCCTTCTTTTTAGTGAACTTGTGATTTGTGAGTGAAAAATCACAGAGCGCGGGGGCTTATATAAGGGCAATAACCAGCAACACTGGACATAACCGCCACAAAAGGCTTATCTGTTGTGTAGTAAAGTGAGAACAATTGGAGAGGATACTTCCTTAGGAATTTGTTGTATTTTGTTTTGGCGTCCATACTTGCCTTGCGACCTTTTTATGTCAATCGGTTTTGAGACACGAATGATTAATTATTTAGAACCCGGTTTTTTTTTATGAAGAAGGTAGAAATTTCTACCTTATAGCCATTTCCATTAAAGTGGGTGGAAAGAATACAGTTGCGAACAAAAGGTAGGGGGAAATAAAGGACAAAAAAGACTAAGGAATGGTAGAATTTAAAGGGGGAGGGAAGGAAGAGGAAAGAAATGAAAAGGCTGTACAAATTTACAAGTAAACAAATTGTTCTGTTTCTTGCTTTCCGTAAGGTATTTGCACAAGCAGCAAAGAAAATTGGCGCCAATTGTTTGTCATAAGTGCCACTTGTGTGATAACTGTTTCCAAGAAAAATATTGTTTTTTTCGAGTTGTTGGCAATATTGGTTAAACCCAGAAATTCCCAAAGCCTTGTGGCTGCTCTGCACCTAAGGATGAAGTGATCTGCCGTTTCTAGAGCGGGGCATAAGTCACAATGCGGATTATCATGCCAGCATTTTCTGCACATGTCTAACTGTGTTTAACCTGTCTCTGAAGGCCAGCCACATGAAAATCTTGCCGGAGTTTGGTATGGCTTTTTATCCAAATGTATTCTGATTCCTTTCATTGCTGACCGCGAAATGAAATCAGTTCATATATATTTGCCGTTGAGATCTCTGCTGCTGGGTATATTAGACTTCTTTGATCTGTTTGCTGATTTGGTGAGAAACCGTCTAGCCGTTGGTGTAGTGATTGCAGTTCAATCTGGGCTTGTTGCGAGAGGTTTGAATGTAAATCTATTGACCACCTATTATTCTGCCACTGTGAAGCCACAGAGCAGTGACCATTCTTAGCAAAGGAGAAAAGAACTGGATATGCAGTGCTTAGGCGGCCAGTTTCTGTCCAGTTATCTAGCCAAAAGGAAGCCGTTTTGCCATTACCCAATGAGACATGTGTTGTCGCAGTATTGGACATAAATAGGTACCATGCATATCGCGTTGAAACTCTATGGTCCATAACAAAGTTAAAACCATGAAGGAGAATAATACCACTGAATCTCCTCTTTGGCTTGTCTCCTACCTCATTTGAAGGCAAACTCGATCTCCTAGGCCATTGCCCAACCTTCATGCTGCCACCTTTTAGAATGTCCAGCTTGTTGTCATGTTGTAGTCTTCACCTCCGCTTCAAGAGTCTCCTTCTCTTGTAACTCAACAGCGTGTATAGGAAAAGGCAACTCATCCACTTCATACCTATAAACATCAATCGTCCTTTAATAATGTCCAATTGAACATGTCTACAAAATATGTTGCAATCATCTGTAGCATAAGAGTATAAATTGTCTGACTTCCAATATGCTCTCCGCTTTAACTCATGGAGTGGCGGTATATGTTGTCTTGTGACAATTTGATTTGTTTATTCTCTACTCCCTCCATATCAAAATATAATTACCTGAGCAATTCAAATTTGTCTCAAAATACAACTTCTTCTACACCCATCTACCCATCTCCACCAATCACAACCATCTCTCATTTAATTTTTCCACCTATCCTCTATTCTTAACCAATCACAACTCTTCCTCACATCAACCTTAATCTCTCCAAAAAAAAAGAATAAGTCGGTATATTTTGAGACGGAGGCAGTAGAGTTAAAAATCCTACGGCATTTGGCCAAATTAATCAAAAGTGAGTTTTATTTCCTACTTTTAAAACTAACCGGCTTTACGTCTAAGAACGAATGGTTTAGGCAAAAAAGTTCAATCCCAATCAGTTGTATACACATCAACTGTCTCATCATCCGAAGATTCAATCTCATGATCAACTATATTAGCATGAGAACGATAAAACTTAGCCATTCAAAAATTTTGGCTTCTTTACCCCAGCTTTCCTGCGCTAGAGCTTTTTGATGTAACTGGGTCACATCTAGAAAAACATGACCATTTTTTCAAGTATTCAAGTAAACTAGAATAAGACAAACAAGAGAAAGAGTCAAACAAGAATATCTGCTCTTCTCTCTCTAGACCTCCTAACTTCTTCAAAAACATGCTCTTTGTGTTTGTTTAACCGGTATTAAGTGGGACAAATTTAACTCAGCCTCACCATTGAAGAAATAATCATGAAACTATCTAAAACACTTATCATTTTTTAGGTCCAATAGATTTATCAATAATAATCAAACAAAAATTAACTATCTAAGAAAGCAATAAATGTACTAAAAATGAGAAGGACAGATATATCACTAAAAATGGAAAAAAAATAGAGATTATTCGCTAAACAATCTATGAAAGCAATAAATGAGACGAATGGAGGGACAATCTAGATAAACTAAGCACAAATGAGAGAACGGAGAAAAAATAAACACAAAACCGAAACAAAATATGGTTCCAAAATAGAGATTAGGTGCTAAACAACAAAAAAGTCACAAATGAGAGATATGGAGGGAGAATCTACATAAACTAACCTTAAACCACCCAAAACATAGATCTCAAACACAGTTTGATGTAAAACATGCAATACCACCACCTTCTCTAGTTGTTTGAGCAAAAACAAGGATGCCACTATATTTTGCTCAAGCAGCTCAAGGTGGGGGTGAAGAGTACTTACTTGTCGGAAATAGGTGCCAGTTCTACACATGAACCAGTTTCAATGTCACACTAGATATGTCGGTTGTATAAGAAAAGCTTGCATCTATAATTTCGGCCCCTTTATTTGGCCTACTATCTGAAAAATATGATAATGGCAAACAATGGACCCCACATATTAGTGCTGATTAGGTGTGTCCTAGTATTCGGTATGGGATAGCCCACAAAAAGTTGTATACGGTAACATTGTATTACAGATACTTATATGTATATGGTTGGGGGTCCTACTCGATTATGGTATACAGTACGTATCGATGGGACCTCCTAGTGGTTCGGCACGGGGCGCGTAATCGTGCCAATATTCGTATGTGGGATGGAGGCAGCGATAGCCTCAGGGTCAAATTCAGACACAAAATTTATATAGGTTTAGGTATAGATGGCCATATGGCCCGCGGCCCACGGCCCGGACATTCGGCACGGCCCAGGCACGGCATGGCCCGACCATTGTTGGGCCCATGCCGGCCCGGCCTGACTGTCGGGCCATGCTTAGGCCTGAGGTGCAGCACGTTGGGCCGGCCCGGCATAGCTCGACAGTAGTCCAAAAAATTAAAGGACCCATATTAGGCTTACTCTATACATCTTGGGCCAAAATAGACCTATTCTATCGTGGAGGGATTGAAAATGGACTTATTTCCATTGTTTTGGGCCTACTTTGACTTATTCTACACTGCCAGGGACGTAAATTAGACTTATTATCAGAAGTTTCAGCCCATGGCACGGTGGGCCACCGGTGCCTTCGGGCTGACACGACATGGCCCACCATGCCATGGCCGTGCCTAGGCCTCGCTTGCAGCTGCTGAGCCTGCCCGGCATGGCATGGTCAGCCTATTGGGCCATGCCGGCCCAAGAAATCATGGCCTGAGCACAGTCGTGCCTGGTCCGTGCTGCCCATTTGGCCATCTATAGATTTAGGCCACAAGAGATGCGTAAGACCCTACTCCTATGTGTGGTGGATTCTTTCGGGGATATGGATGGACACGTTGCAAAGTTTGCTAGGATTTCTTTAGTGAAAGATTTTCAACCCCCTCCCCCCCGCCCCCTAGGCTGGGCCTCCTTTTATAAGGGGCTTCTGCAAGGTTCTTACACACATAGTGAGCGGTACAAAAAAAAATAAATAGTTGCAGAATTAATGTAGCATGCCTATAGCGCATGTCTCATGTTCAATCCACCGTGTAGGATGAGGTTGTACATTTTCTCAGCCTGCCGGGGTTCTGCAGTGATTTTCTGACATCGGGAGAAACAACTATTCAGTGACGACTATCCTCTGTACAAGGAAAACTCTGTTGCAGCATAAAGGTGGGAACTAAAAAAAAGAATGAATAGAAAAGGTTGTTTTGTGGGTTAAAAGGTTATATGGGCTTATAGTCTTTGTTGACTCAATAATCGTAGTGACTCAACTCTACACATGGTATATATAATGATTGCATGGAATTAAGTTGACTAAAAATTGGACCATTTGTTAATAAACAACGGCACCCTTGTCTCTTCTCTATCTGTTTCTTCCATTCTATCGAAAATCCTTGTCGACGTCATACTGTTGTTCTTGCTGCAATTTGATTACCACAATATTTGTCGGCTGAGAGGGAATGATTTGCTCATATCCTCAACTATAAGCTTTGCGTGTAGTCTAATTTGTTAATTTGGTTATCAACAGTTATAAACACATATGAATGAAAATTCCAAGTTTCAGGTCCAACAAAAATGATACTCGGATGGGCCAAGGGCCTTGCCAAACAAGGGGACAAAAAGGGGAGGACTCCGCTCCATTTTGCCGCATCCACTAATCGTATGTCAATGAGGTCCATGGTTAAGGTCCTACTGGAGCACGACATATCTTGTGTGTACCAGCCTGACGAAGAGGGGTGTTACCCCATACATGTGGGTGCTGCATTGGGCGGTCTAGTCGGATTCTTTACAGTGAAGTTGATGATCAAGTTTTGCCCTGATTCCGCTGGCCTGCGTGATAGCACGGGCAGGACTTTCCTCCAGGTTGCCGTCGACAACAGGTGTCCATCAGTGGTCGCACTGGCTCGTCTTACGCCTGGGCTACAACCTGTCATGAACATGCAGGACAAAAACGGTGAAACTGCGCTGCATCGAGCCGTCCATGTTTGTGACATAATAATCTTCTTCCTCCTACTGATTGACAGGCGGGTGCTGCTAGATGTGAAAAATAACATGGGGCATACTCCTGTTGATCTTGCACGCCTTAAAAACCATCTCAAAGGTCTTAATTATCCAGTGGTACGTACACATGCACTCTCGATTTCTAATTGCTACTCCCTTCATTTTATAATATAAGGGTTTTGACTTTTTTTCTTATAACTTTTAACCATATGTACTATTAAATTTTTTTTGTAAATTTAAAAAAGATTAGTCATGCTTAAAATACTTTTGATAAAAAATAATAAACAAAATAATTAATAGTAGTATAATTTTTTAAATAAAACGAACGGTCAAACACTGCAATCAGAAAAGTCAAAACCCACGTTATGAAACGGAGGTAATACTCCATACTGCTTCCAGCCAGAAAAATGTTAATTGTTGTTACGTACGTACAGAATCCACAGTGCATGATGTATTCCTCACTGATCCATACTAGTAGTGATCCACTGGGTGACAACCCAGACGACAGCTTAAATGAAAAGCGCTGTGAGAAGGAGGAGAGGGAGAAGCTTTCGGGGATATACAAAGAAGCAGCTCAGAACCTGACCATCGGCGCGGTGCTTATTGTGACCGTGACTTTCGCGGCGACGTTCACAATGCCCGGAGGCTACGTATCCTCGGACGACGACCGCGTGAGCATGCGTGGGACGCCGACATTGGCCGGCACATACACCTTCGACGCCTTCGTCATTGCCAACACGCTGGCCTTCCTCTTCTCCGGGATGGCGACCTTCAGCCTCATGTACGCCGGCTACATGCCCCTCGACTTCGCCTTCCGCGAAGTCATGGGGCTCCTGCACAGCAGCGTCAGGTCAGTAGGCGCCGCCTTCCTGACGGCAACTTATGTGACACTGGCGCATGTCGCTCCTAAGGTCGTCATCGCCGTCTACGTCGGTGCTGGTATTGGGCTGCTTTACATAAATTTCGAGGTCTGGATGCTTGGGTGGATGACGCTCGCGCTGCTTTTTAGAGGGGACTTGTTAGCGGCGCTAGTAGTCGGACTGCAAACCGTTGCCGTCGCATTTTGGTTTTCTTGGCCTTTTGCAGTGATCTCCGTCTTGCCTCTGATACTAAAGGGCCACTGATCGATTATGCGTGTATGCTGATCGATCTGATCAACAAAAACCCACAGGCCGGTGGGTGTGTCTGTGTATGAACAGCCTGTGCTGCTCGCTCAACATGCATGTAAAGCAAAATCGATGTAACATGTCGTATAAATTGTCTCAACTTACAAATACTGCCGTTATTTCTGGGACAATCATATTTATATATCCATCCTTTCTCCTCACTCCCGTCAACCTCGTCGTTTTGGTCGAGGGCCCATTTAATTATCTCTAATGACCCCCAAACTATCACTCACCAAATGGTTTGCAGAACCTACGTACACTTAGGCCAGTCTCAATACACAATATCATCACACAGTTCTCAAAAGTGATTTAAGATTTGTTTTGATGAATGAAACAGCCTCTCTCATTGCATATTTTCATCTCACAGTTTCAAAGGTTAGCCACATCATTGAATTGATGCATGATGTTATGATCAAATGTGACATGTGAATTCTATAGCAACTTACAATAGCATATATATAAATTAAGTACGAGCATACAAGAACATTGGTCACACATGCAAATTAATCGTGGTAAATAAAATCAATTTAATTCAATATCCATACAATTCGAACATATACCCTAAATAAGTTTTCTAATGGTCTAGTTGTGTAAAATAAGTTTTTCAGAAGGACTATAAATTAAAAATGCTGGGTAGCGGCATGCAGCAAATTACCAGGTGCCCTGTGACAACATGCAACAAATTAGCAAGAGACGTTAGGAAGCCCAGAGGTATCAGTGGAGGATTGAGATAGTGTCCAATATTTAGGGTGTGTTTGGTTGCTTGGTGAAATGAGCCATGCTCATGCGAACCATCCAGGCCAGGCCGAACCAGGATAACGGGGTGCAACTATAATTTGTTTGGATTGCTTAGTGAAGTGCGCCTGAATTTGCAAGCATGCTGTTTGGTTGGTTGTGTGTGAAGGTCTTGCACGAGAGTATGCATGTATAAAACAACATAAACAAAAATTTTAAATAGTATAAAATTAGTTCTATAGATTACATATATCATATTATTCCTTTATATATATTCATTTTAACTAATACCTCATAATATATGCTAATTATTTTCTAATGATGTTATTAACCGATCCAACCCCGCCCTGGCTCGGGTGAAATGGAGCTAGCTCTCGTTTCTGTGGAGCCTTGCCAGGTCAGGTAATGCCTTGTGGATGCGGCGAGCCAGGATCTAGTACTCATGCAGCTAGCCAAACAAACATTGGTTGCATTGCATGGGCATGGCTCAACTCAGATACAGGTAACCAAACACACTTTTAGCATTTTCCGGACGTCCAACATCCAGTTGCGTCTTTTTAAAGACCCAAAAATGCAGTTTAGCTTATTTGTTTGAACTGACATGAGTCGCTCATTACCCATAGGTTGGCCCATGTCTATCCGTAGTCGTTGATCGAGCACAAACGGTGGAGAGCGCTGGTGGCACGCTACAGTGTCTCACGGACTATAAGGAGAGGTGTAGCGAGTGGGAAGAGGACATGATGGGCCAGGGCTTTTACAATTGGGCTTGTGTTCTAGAGGGCAATAGGCATGAGTATATACTGCCCATCAACCACTGAGATTTGATCGAACTGTTCTCATTATTTTAAATGACGTGGCACAACAACAAAGTAAAAAAATACTATTAAATATTAAGTGGTATGACCTATATAGACTTAGAGGAAATCAACTTAAATGTTCAAAAACTTTCAATTTAAAACCTGACAAATTCAACTTTTAATTCAAAAAATTAAAACCTCCCGTTCAAATTCAAAACTCTCAACTTAAATTCCACGAATTTCAACACAAATTTTATAACTTTTAATTCAGATTCGAAATACTCAACTCCCATTGAAAACATTCAGCTCCAAACTTAAAACATTCGTCTCAATTTGCAAATCTCTAAATGGGAAGATTTGTTTTACTCAATGATTATGAACTGATAAAAAAGAACAAAATAGCGCCCATGTACTCACGCCGAATCGGAAAACACCTTTTTTTTTTACAAGAATCAGCAGGAGAGGCTCCTACCGCATATATATATATATATATACACACGGAAAGACTGAACTGCGCAGAGAATGGTAGTTGCGCAGACCACCACGACCCGCTGGTCAATTCCCTCTTAATCGTTCATAAAGAAAGTAACAACACCCTTTCCTTAATTCACGTGGGGCCCACTATGTTTATTTTAATTAATGATGCCAGTTTTCCCTATGTACATTGGTGCATGCCCGATAATTGTGTTGCTGCCTGTTGGTTCAAAATACAAAGATGCGTGCATGGCTGCTCATCTAATCTACCAATGAATTAGCATTTAAGTGATTACATAATTATCTTCCATCCGATGGGTCCCACCAACTTTTTCATAGTACAAATTAGTTGCATGCATGCTAATAACATGCAGGGGTGCAACGACTATAGCGACGACAGTACAAATTAGTTGCATGCTTGCTAATAACATAAAGGTGTTTTACTGCTCACTTAGTCAAATTAATTACTAAAGTAAATATAGTAAATATCAAATAAAAAATTCAGTAAAAAAGGTAAAAAGCCACGATGCACTGAATTTAAATATTAAAATGTTTTACTTTTTATTTTTAATGTGATTTACTGGGTTTACTCCCTTTACTTGATTTAATATGATTAAATCTGTGCATTGCAACCAACATGCATTAAATAAGATGAATCAAAATACGGTAATCAACTCATCACACATTAATTGCAAATTAGGATCTAGCAAATGAGTTTTAATGTATTTACTAGTCTTAGAATAAAAGTATGGATGGGTCTGCGTAACATCCACAGTCATTGTGCCCTGGCTCATTAATAGACATAATATATATATATATATATGTATATATATATATGTATATATATATATATGTGTATATATATGTATGTATATATATATATATATGTAGGAAGATGCAAAAATGATCATATGTGCATGTGGACCAACATTTTATACCATTGGTGTGTGATCAATTATGATCTCAACCGTTGGTGTTAAGTGTAGATTAAATGAATGCTTTCGAAATTATATTTTCTTGAAATTATAATCTGAACATTGTATCTTTTGAATTTATAATCTGAACATTATATTTTTCATAATTATATTTTGGAATTATATTTTTTGAAACTATATTTCAAATTTTAATCTGAATATTAACTTTTTTTATCGTGTTTTAGGTACATAAAAGATGTTCTCTCTGATCTACCAATGACACGTGTCACCGCATCCATGTTGGTGCAGATGCACATATGGTCACACACACATACATATATATATATATATATATACACTATTTACATAGAGGTTTACTGTTTACAAGTTATCAAGCCATGATTTACATGTATCATACATTGACCCCTTTACCCTATGCAATAATAGAGTAAAATCTTCTTTAAACGACATCTTCCATCACTGAACAGTTGAATTCATATTTCTGAAGATTGTGTCATTTCTTCGGCCCTAGATATTCCATAAAGCTACTGCTATAACTTCGACAAAAAAGCCCCTGTGGATGTCCATAAAATCCAAGTTGATGTCCCAGTGAATGTTGACTTTTGTGCAACATGCTTGTGCAAAAGAGCAAGTAAAAAAAGGGGCATTGTGTCTTCAATCTGAGATGACGCACATAGCACACACTGGGAGTCCAAATTGATGTTATAATGTTTCCTTTGCATCATTTCTTTTTGTATTCAATCTATCCTTTAGGAGAATCCAGAGAAAAACTTTCAACTATAGAGTGCATTTTGATTTCCATATGTCTATTAGGGGTTTTGCCACTGACACATCCTGAAAAAACATGGTGTACATTTTGTTAACCTTGTATTGTTCTCCCCATGTATATTCCCATTTATCATTTTCCCCTTGGTCTTGCTGCCTTTGCTGATCAAGGATTGCATTCAATAGCAAGAACTGTTGATATGCTTGTGGAGACAGAGGAAGGTGAAAGAAATCCTCAAGAGCCTGTGACTCAAGCATTCTGAAGACCAAGACATCCTCATTGGATGAAAATGTGTATAAAGTTGACAAGGATTCAGCCAAATTGTCTTGATGCCATTCATCTTTCCATAGTAAACATGTATCACCACATCCTATATGCACTTTTGAAACTGATCTGAAAAGAGGGATCAATTTAAAAATTGCTTTCCACCAAAAGGATCCTTGTTGCTTATGTGCATGTGGTGGAGTGTTCACATCTGAGTAGTATCTGTTCCAGATTAGCCTGACCTAAGGAAGATCCTTCTTGTTGTAAAATTTATCCAGATGTTTCATCAATAAAGCAATGTTCTGCAGCTCCAAATCAATTACTTCCAATCCACCTTTCTTCTTAGGTCGACATACCACATCCCAAGCAACTAGGGATTGAGTTCTGACTTGAAGATCCCCAGATTTTCTTCAAAGGCAATTTCTTCTTGCTTTATCAATGTGTTGTATGATCATCTTTGGCAATTTCAGAGTACACATATAGTATGTTGGGAGGGATGACAAAACAGAGTTGACTAAAGTGAGCCTTTGTCCATGATTCAAAAAAAAGGGTGATTGTTGGTAGCCTTCTCTCAACCCTATCCACCAAAGGTGCATAATCAATAAGACTTGGGTTATTTGTGTTAACTGGCAGTCCAAGGTAAGTAAAAGGGAGTGACCCAACTTGACAACCAAAAGTATGAGCCAGAATTTTGACCTTTTCCTCCTCTACATTGATAGGTATCATGCAAGATTTCTGAAAGTTTATTTTCAGGCCAGTGGACATTGCATATGTCTGTAGTAGGACTTTAAGGAAGAAGATTTCCTTTTGTGTAGCTCTCATAATTATCAGTGTATCATCAGCATATTGGACAATTAGGAAATGTCCTGGAGTGGGTATTGGTAAAGAGATGAGGCCACTGTGCCAAGCTTTATTGATTATTGTTTGTAGTAGATCAGCAGCCAGAACAAAAAGGAGTGGTGATAGTGGATCACCTTGCCTCACTCCCCTCCTGCATTTGAATTCCTTTCCAGGGACACCATTTACCATCACAGAGGAACTTGCAGTTGTCAAGACATCTTTAACCCAAGCAATCCATGTTTCATCAAACCCTTTGTACTTAAGCATATCCAAGATAATATTATGATGTATTGAATCAAATGCTTTCTCAAAATCTATTTTCAATGGCACTACTTCATGTTTGCTTTGATGACATTGATGTAGGTACTCCAGAGTCCATGCCAGACAATCTTGTATTGTCCTATGTTTAATAAAACCATATTGATTCTCATGGATGATGTCTAGGATTCTTGACTGGAGTCTATCTGCAATGATTTTTGTCACAAATTTGAGTGGGATTCCTTGTAAAGCAATTGGCCTATAATCATTTGTTGTTTCTGGGTTTGATTTCTTGGGTATGAGAGTTATATAGGAGCTGTTTAAATTGACCACTGATGTCTTGTGTGCAAAGAAACTTTCAGCCATTCTATAGAAATCCTCTGAAATAACATGCCAGCATTTTTTAAGGAATAAACCATTGAATCCATCTGGGCCAGGTGCTATGTCAATTGGCATTTTCTTGACAATATTGTACATTTCTTCCCTTCTTGGCATTACTGATAATTCCTTTAGATCTTCAGCTGGGGAAATGAGATTGTTCAGATCCAGGAAATTGTTGAATTCCTCTAATGTCCCCATTCTATCCTTGTATGTCTTGTAGAAAGCCATAGCCTTTGCTTCATGTTCAACTGCATATGTTCCATCATCCAATCTAATGTGTGATATTTTGTTCTTCCTGTATCTGTCAGTTGCAGAGGCCTGAAAAAATTTTACATTCTTATCTCCAATTTTTGCAAACCTGATAGTGTATCTTTTCTTCCAAAATTCGTTTTTGTAGTGCAGCAACTTAATGATATGATTTTTAAGAATCAATCTGAAATTCCATTCCTGTACAGATAAATGCCTTTGTTCCTCAATGTCATCAATCATACTCACACATTCGTTGGAATTTTTAATTATGGTATTCAGCTTGGATACCCTTCTGCTCCAAAACTTCAGACATCTTCTTAGATTTTTTAGCTTGGCATTGAGAATGACTGAAGGGTTTGTAGATCTTACTGTCAGAGACCAAGCTTATTGTACTACATCCATAAAACCTGGTAGATCCACCCAAAAATTTTCAAATCTGAACACTGTGGATTTTGGGACTTATGTTTCAACTGCTATGACACATGGTGCATGATCTGAGATGTACTTTTCAAGAGCAGTAAAAGAGGTGCGAGGAAAATTGTTAAACCAGCAACTAGAGACAAAAGCCCAGTCCAATTGTTGTAAGAGTGGTTGTTCTTGCATATTACTCTAGGTATAAGATTTTCCTTTGAGTGGTAGTTCAATCAGAGCAACATTGCTAATGAATTCATTGAAAATCAAGATGTCATTCATATTGCCACCAGGGAGATTCATATTTTGCACTGACCTCATGAAATTAAAATCCCACATGATTATGTAGTTCTGGTCCACTCCAATATATATCTCATTCAGCCAACTCACAAAGCTGTCCCTTTCTTCTCCTTCACAGGGACCATATATATTTGTCAAGGTCTATTTATCCAAAAGACTGGAGGTTGAGATAAAATCAGTTGTGATGGCATGTGACAAGCAAGATGTACAAGTGCCAGTTAATAAGGAGCTATTCCATATCACTATTATTCCACCAGATGCCCCCATAGAAGGATGGAAGACGAATTTGTCAAAACGCTTAGGACAAAAATTCCTAATAAAAGAATGATCAAAATTTTCCTTTTTTATTTCCTGTAAACAGATAACTGCACACTTACTTTCCTCAATTTTTCCCTAAGTGCCACCCATTTGTCCTTTGAGTTTATTCCCCGAATGTTACAACACAGAATCTGACAATTTCTATTTCTGTTAATGTGACACATTGATAAAGTGAGTTAAAACCAAGAGGAAGATAGGATTATCACAGATAACCCTATAATAAAAATAACCAGAGAAACCATAGTGAAGTAAGGTCCAGAAAAGCTTAAGCCATAGGAGGATGTCCACAGTTTCATCACAAAACAATAGCAGGTGGATAATAAAGTTCACAGCCCAAACAGAGGGGGCAAAAAGGCTACATAGAGCATGTAAAATTCTAAAACTTTCACTTATCATTTGGGCTTTTGCAGTAGCTTTTCCATGGTCACCTCCTTAGAAAGCAGACCACACTTGTCAACACCAATCTTCTGTAGTTCTTGGACTAAAAGTGGTGGTGGAGCAGATTTGGCCTTGAAAACACCAGCTGGCTTGACTTTGGGCATCACTTTGGTCTTTTTCTTCAGAACATCACAGCCCAAATCCAATTTGTCCCTAGCATGTTTTGAACCTTGGGCTCCTTCTCAGCATGTCTGTTGATACTGGCACTTTAGTCTTCAGTTTCCTCTCTCGAACAGCAGTTGTGCCCAAAGATGTGGCATCCGAGATGATTGAGGTACCAGCACTAAAAGGTAAAGCTCTGATCACCTTCATCTTCTGCCTAGTCTGCTGCACACTCTTTTTGATGTAAGAATTCCAGATATTGTAATCCATAACACATTTAACTTCTGCAAATTCCCAAGGGCAAGATTCTAGAGGTTTAGATATAGTCCAATCAATCATCTGCAGTAGTGGTTCCACAACCTTTGCAGAAAAAGCCATGCAAAATTCATGGGACAAGGAACTAAAAGGTATACCAGGCTAAGGGAGATCAAAAGGAATAATCTGTCCAAGAGGTGTAGAAAGTCCTGAGCCATTACTGAAGGAAGAGTCTGAATCTTCCATATCATAGCTTCCTACCGAAATTGAATCATGCACTTCTCCATGGTTGTCCTCAATTTTCATCTGGGCATTCAGATTTCCAGGTTGGGCACCCTGGGTAGCCTGTGCCTGAGCCACATTAAGATCATGCTGAAGCTCCTAAATCTGCATTGCCTGATCTTGGATTTGTTCAAGCTGGTTGTTAAGAGTTTCCCAGAGAGATGGCAAATCTTCTTCAGGTGGAAAGACATCAGTAAAAATTCCATTCAGCAGAAAAGTGTACACAGTCAGAGAGACTCCATTTCCCCCAAAATCAGAGCTCTCTCCCAGAACTATTTTCTCAGGTATATCAGAAGCAGTAGTATATCTAGCATTCACAAGAACACGACCCAGATACCTGTCATTCTTGTGCCACCAGACCAAATCCCCAAACACATTCACAATCCTTTCTACCCATTCATCAGTTTTGAAATCCAATGGCAGTCCTAAGACTAAAATCCAACCCTCCCTATTGAAAGGGTGGTTTCTTCTATTGCCAAGTTCATCATGCTTAACAAATTGAATTTGGAAATGGTTACCCAACATCATATTGTGATGTATCTAATTTGCTAGCAAAGTGTCCCTAGACAAAACCGAAGATAACTGTAGAATGCATAATGCTAGAGGGTACCACTGAGCTCTGATGATGGGATGGTTGAGTTGATGCTGCACCAGATGAAGAACTTTGTGGAACAGACCCTCAATTTTATCGGCTTGCGGTTGCGGCTCGATCAACACGCAAACATACACCTCATGCCTACGCAATGGCCTTCGATGGATCGTCAAATCCGCTCTAGCAAGCCTAGGTACCCACTGAATCTGCAATTCCTGGCCATCGGGGACAAAGAAAGGCACCTGCAACACCGCCTCAGGGATGTCCGCCATTGCCGCCGATGAGCCAAGCAACAAAGAATGAGGTAGGCGAAAAACTTGAGGAACCGGAAGAGGGGAAACTTGAGTGGAAGGAGCCGATGATGAAGCAACTGTAGAGGGAGAAGAGCAAGGGTTTCCAAATAAAATAATGTCTTGGCAGTTGTTTCTCTTTATCTCAGGCCGATGTGCCTTTTCGACCCATTTCTTCTTCTCTTTTCGTAAAGAGTATTTTTTCCACATGGCCCAGGCCCAAACAAACGCGACATCGGACCTTGGAATTGCAAGCCCATTTTATCGGATAAACAGTGGGAGCAAAAAACACATGCAGAAGAAGGCCCAATCAAAGGAGTTAATTTTGGATTTGAAACATGGACCTTAGAAACTGCCTGAACAGTTGGAACCAATAATTCACCCACATAAAAGTGATTAAAAGTTGTTGCATGTTGAGTAGCCGAAGGACACGCTTGCACATCCGAAGAACACGGTAAAACTGAAGCCAAAAACCGTGAAGGATCATCAGGAGGAGTACTGGGCTGATTAGACTGAGCAGCAATTCTATTGAGCACTGATTTGCATGTCTGCCTATCATGACGCAGAGGTGAAAAGAAAGTGTGGTGGCGGAGAACAGATGTCTTTCTCTTAGAAACTGGGTGTCCATTGATCAAGTTCTTCCTGCTGCCAAAGAGAAAATTCCTTTTTACAATTGGGGCCCCCATCTCTCCAAAGGAAAAAACGGACATGGAAGTCCTTACAGCGATAGAACTTAGAGCTATTGATAAAGATTCCAACTTTCTTGGAACAGACAGAGAAACTGAAAGAATTGTTCTTGAGATGCTTCACAGAAAACCCAGAAGGTATACCTCCCAGACAAGATTGAAGAGCAATGGCAACCGACTTTTCAGTGAGACGAAAGGTGAAACGAACAAAATCAGCCACCAAAAAGAACCTTTGAAAACCATATCGAGAACAGAAGTGAACCGTAGAACCAAAGTTCCTTCGGACAAGCTCAGAAAACGCCTTGCCATCATCAAAAATCTAGCCACCAGGAAGAGAGGGAGTAACCAGATCATCCATGCCCAGAGAAAAGTAGGAAGAGAAGACTTACAGATCAAAACAAACAAGATCTCCAAACAAGATCACCGAGTCCAGAGCAAGATCACCGAGACCAGCGCTCTCCCCATCCTTCCCTCCATGGGCAAAAAAATCAGCACACGTCGTTGTCTCGGAACACGTTTTCTTTTTAGTTGTCATCCAAGGCCGCAACATGTGCGCACTCAAATTAACAGTGTCGTAGTCTCTTCGGCTCTCTTACTCAGCCGAAACTATCACTGACGAAGATTTACTAGGAATGATAACAACTTAACAAGCATCTTCCCATCTCCCTTCATCCTCGTATTGATCTTCTTTCTCTAGCATCCCCAAAAGCCCGTGCAAGCCATTTCCATTTTCTCATTATCAGTCAGCTATTGAGGAGATCCTGCTATTGTTACCTCAATTGGATGAACTCTATCATTGGTTATCTAGATGAATTGAAAACATGTTTTTGAAAATTGAAGCGCATGGATCAACGATACTTCGCTTCATTCATCCATTTGGTATTTTTTCAACTCTTTTTCTTTCTTGAATCTTAGTAGATGGCTCTCATAGTTTATTATTTTCACACAATTAACACGTGACCACCAGATTGGCTATTTTTCTTTCATGAATCTTAGTAGATGCTTTATTCAAAATTACCTATGTTTATGTCCGTCCGTCTGTATGCTGAATTGGGCTACCTGTTTGATCTCAGTTGTTCTTTTTTTTTTTGGTTTTGCTCTTACTAGTTAATATTATTTCCTCCATAGTTTTTTTCACAGGGAAAATGGATTTCATTAATCATGAGTCTCAGATTGATCATTAAGGATCATCTGTTCGATAAAATCATAGTCAGAGCCCAACCAGAAATCAGACATCTTCTGAGTAAGTGGCACATTTGTTAATTTACCAGGAATTCTATTTTGATCTCTCTATGGATCTTCAGCATTGTAAAATCCCTTCATCCGAACAGAAGCTCCTTCTCCCTAGTAACAAAAACAAGACCAGATCTATCCATCAGTGGCGAATCCAGAACGAAAATAGAGGCGGGGCTCTACGTTAAAGTTCTAACATAATATAAATATAATGGTGGTATGTCTATATATATATGTATAACCAACCAAACTCATAATTATTATAGAGATATATAAATATTTAGTAGAACAGAAACCTACGAAAACATATAAAACCACCCCTCATATCCGTGATGTTTGTCTGTAACTGCAGCGCATCTCCTAGCCTCCATGGCACTCTGTAACATCCAGGCCAGTGAAATAGTTCAAATATTCAGAAGGATGTTGATTGTGTATTCGTTTGTGCAACAAATCGGTCATCAAAGGGGCCACTGATAGAGCTCGCTACTGAGATGCTTGCTTTTTTTTCACGTCTCTTGTTGATGCTTGTTAACACATGAATAACTGCAGGGTTTTTCTGTCAGGCGTAGTTGGGGCTGGAGCCCCAACTAGCCCCAACGGTAGACTCGCCACTGCTATCCATCCTGTCATCCACCACATCTGAGTTACCAAAAGGCAATTAAACTCTAGTATCACTGGGAGGATTGTCCATTAAAGCGCCATTTCACCCTCCTCGTTGCAAGCCATAAGATCAATTTCTAAAGCATCTGAACATACATCAAACAATCTACAAACAGCACATATTATTTCACCATTGTTGCCCGATGGACCATGTTGATGCCTCCTATGCAATCACTTGCATTGCAAGAACCATCAACATTCAGTTTGGTCCATCCTAGAAGAGGGCAGCTGCATCTCTTCCCACCAGGTTCCTTGGTTTTCTTCCTTTATCAACGCATTTCATCCCCAATTGACTAGTTGCTTGCAATTACTTGCGTCCACACCATCGAGTGTAGCCTTATCAACAACAAGGTGTTGATGTCGCTATCAAGGAAGCATTTCTGATGTGGACATCACTTCTTCGGATACACACAACACTCCTCTGCAAGTCATTCAAGGTCTGATCACTAGAGCTCGTGCGCAATAAATATTGAATCTATAGGTGAGATCGTTCTTAAGTACTTCTTATTATGATTTTAAGAATATATTGCTACTTAATAATTATATTATGATTAGAAACCATAGAGAGTACCATAAGATGCATAGAGAAGAGCCTGGAGGCACGGAGGACTAGTAAGGACATCAAAGCCAAGTTGGAGGCCCAATCGTGTCCATCTCGGAATCCAGGAGCAGCCTTCACTAAACTGGATGCCCAGATCACATCTGGACTCCGTTTTCGACGTTCTACATATGTATGGAAAGCTAACAAGAACAACTTTCCAACGGATCTGGTTTTAGGCCTAGTTCAATATCAACAGGAAACGTCAAAACAAGAGAGCATCTAGAATCTGTTAGGGTGATGCGTCACCGTGTTTTGGTCCATTAGGCCTTGTATCACGTCAGAGTCCATTAGGGACGCATTTAGGGTTTTCTTCATTGAATTTACCCTTTATATATAGTAGCCGTTGTCAAGTTTAGGTTGATTTTGCTTAGATTATTCCTGTCTGGAACAGTGTCACTATTTATCGGTTTCTAGAACCCCACCTTTGAGTGTTAATCATACATCCGCAATTGTGTTGCAATTTTTTGAGTTCTTGCTTGTATTCTTCGAATCGCTTGTAGGAATTAGCCTTCTCAGCGAGGTCAACTAGACAACGCACGGTTGATAACCAAAGGAGACGTGGTGCTAGGATTGCAAGGTTTGGGTCTTGTTGATCGGAAGCCAGACCACGTGTGCCTTGTTTCTGTCAAATTGTAACCTATTTGTACCTGACAGAAGATCAGGAAATTCCATTGCTATTAGTTTCAATGCCTTGTAGAGTTGTAGGCACCAGCGGTTTATAATGCACCTCCTCATTATGCACATGCCAAATATGCCATAAGATAATTAATAACCGCATGCGATCAAAATTAGAAGTGCTATTAGGAAGAAGAAAAAACCACCTCCATATCCGAGTGTGTCAAGCATTCCTATGAGGTAGTCTCAATTTGTTGGAAATTTGGTCAATTTTTGATATAATTTAATCCAAAAATTCATTAAGAAATTTAGCAATATCATAAACTCAAGAAATAGGAAATCATCATGTGTAGCAATTAACATATGCATTGTCCAAATGAAAAAGACAATGCTTATACTGTTCATCAAAATTACGAGGATGAACTCATACCTAGATACAAAGGAAGTAGTCGATCCACTTGATCCGTCAAGGTTGCCTCTATTGTCTCTTGGTCCATCACCAACAACATTGCCTCCATCTCTGTTGTCATTGCCGTTCTCCTTGTTCGTCGCCATGAGGAAGAGCGTCTTGAGCAGTCGCGCGAAAGTGCTCCCCAAAAACTATATCTCTAGTCAACCCATGCAGGTACTTGTGACAGGGCATTAGTTCTAGAGGCATGCTCATTCCAAGAACTTATGCACGCATGAGCTTGAAACCGGAGATGAAGAAGATGCAACTCAAGAGCAAGATCACATGTATATGGTGAAGACTATGTCTACACTCTTATATTCATGGGGAGATCAACTCTATTCTCCTTTTATAGGAGAGGAAATATGAAGATGAATGGTCTCATGAAAGTGAAAAGGAAGAGAGCACTAACTAGCATCAGTCAACATTTTCACCATTAACTAACCATCAAATTGTTGTAATTGAGTAGGTTACAACTCCACCATCAAATAGTCGTAATTGAGTAGATTACCACTCCATCAAATATTTGATTAATTCTTAAAACTTCTTCATCTTCCCACTTAATAACCCATGAAAAACTGAGACATGAAACACACATAACTCCTAGCACCATTACCTTGAAATTTATTTGATTTATTTGATCAATTTTATCCAATTAAATCTAATTGTCTCTGTACCTTATGCATTTCATTCCATAGGCATTTGTATAGAGCGTGGAGGGCATTCCCAGGCATAGTCCCACATATTTCACATGTATCTATGAGCGCTAGGCTCCTTTTCTTCTTATTTTACCTGGTTGGCAAGCAAGTCTCCATGCAAAAACACGAACTTGTGGAGGCACACTGGGCACTGCCATATCAACCTCCACAAGTTCTTGTCACCACGGACACTAGAGCTTGAAGCTACACCACCAGCCTAGATAGCCTGCAACTCCATTCCAATCTTGTATGCACTGCGTATAGAGAAGATTTCACACTTCTCTGGCTGCCATGCCAAAAATCGTCCTTGGTTCCAAAAATGGTTAGATGTTCTAATTTTTAGTATAGCCTCAACATCACTTGCCAAAAAGATATCGTTCATGAACTTGGTATCATATACAATCCATCTATATGCAATAGATCAGATTGGTCCATGAAATTCAAGAGTGCAGGATGAACATGAAACAAAAGAGTCCACAAAATTTGGTAGTTTTTGTAAACAAGAAGTCCTGTAGCAATGTGCAGGGTATGAGCAAGTTTTCTTTTATAAATAGAACATGATTATGGGTATCTCAATATAGAGGAAAGTTAAAGCTCCACCGGTAAAAAAGGTAATTGAGCTCCAGATGACGCATATGGATGTACTAGTCAATCTTAGCTAGGTATGTTTTGTAAATAATAGATAATATAACATTGCAACTGCCTTGCTGTACGTAGTTTGGATGCACAGAAACCAAATTCTAAGCTGGATATATACAAGAAACAAAATAGAAATCAAGCTCATATTTATTTGACAACTAGAGACGAGGTTAGATGTTCCACTCAATGGTTAAAGTTTATCTGTGACCCCAAACTCTTCTGCCTAGTGTATATTGTCTTTGCTTTGCTAATTAATGAAACAAATTTATGAGTACCTCGATATAGATGAATGTTAAGGCTCCATCAGTAAAATTGGTAACCGAGCTCCAGCTAACGCTGGGCACACTTTGTCAATCATAAATGGGTAATTTTGATAAATAAAAGGTAACATTACAGCTGTCTTGATGTCCAGATCATCGATGCACACATTCCAAATTCTCAGCAAGATACAACAAGCAAAGAAAATAGAAATCTAAGTCATAATGTTTGATCACACGACACCAGACCAAAGGTTCCACTCAAAAGCTTAAGTTTCTCTAGAGTCTTTGGAATGGTACAGAGAGGTACAAGTTAGTCCTGTACCTTTCGGTACCTCCCAAGGACAACAACAACACTCTTAAAATCTATGCTCTCCAAACATCTTGAATCTTGATTCACCTTTGATTCACGTCCCAGAGACAGCCTAGAGGCTGAGATCAAGGTCCATGGTGGATGATCGACCCATGGTGAGGCGGACCATGTCCTCATGCTCAGGCATAACGTACTCACAGAAAAGACCAGAAGCGGATGAGCTCGATGTGGTCGGAGGCAATGAAAGCTGATCTCTGATGAAAGTGCGTGTTGGCATTAGATCCAACATTGATGGCATAGTAGCATGGGTGATACCTGGCGGAGAAGCAGAAGAGCTTGACAATGTCAGCGGAAGTATGCGTTGCTCACTTTCATTATCCGGCATCTGCATCAAGTTCGTTGTTGGAGTGGTGGAACCGGTGGTACATGCGGAAGATGGCACCATTCCACAATGCAGGCCGCCATGGGCACCTGCAAGTGTTGGGATGTATGCCCTTCCTATCAGGGATGACCAAACGAGACCAGCCATTATCTGCTTCGGCATGTACTGCATGGTGTGAACAAAATGGTTTGGGTCCGAGCACGCCTCCGATGTTGGTGGCTGCACAAACGGCAGCGGTGGTGTTCTGGTGGGTTGAGGATAGTTGTACCCAGGAGGAGGGAGGAGCCCAGGGATATCCAAATACCTGAGGGCGAACACCCGACCACAGTAGTAACATGCAAGGGGATTACCATTGCTATGGACCGCCACCGGCGAAACAACACCTGGGAGCCCCAAGAGCCCTTGGTTAGCAGGTCTTGCTCCCATGAAACGCGGGGAATCATGGGAGATGCTGCTCTGGCCAACACTTGGTGCCCTGAAGGTTGGCATGGAGTTTTGCGCGGAGAGCATCTGGGTGGTTGGCGGTGGAGGTGCTAGTGCCGGTGCCCGAACCGGTACGGTTGCTGGTACCGATGTCGATATCGGTACCGGCGCTGTTGTAGGAAGTACAACAGAGTTATGGCAAAGGGGCCCCTGCTGGCGCCTCACCGTGGTCACCATGAAGGTACTGACGACCATCCCACCAGCACGTACCTCGTTCAACGGGAGCGATGCCATCGGCATCGTTGCACCGCCGTCGACATGCCACCGCCGTGCCTGTGGGGCTATAGGCACAATACGGTGCTGGCCACTTGATATTTGTGGCAGACGTTGAGGAAGTGGCCCCCTAAGCCCCTGGATTACCTGCAGAGCAGACAATGTCCTCCGTGCCTGCTGCCCCGACGCCGGTGCCGGTGCCGGAGTAGCCAAACTCCAGAATCTACTGGAATCGCCGCCTTCCATCAACCTCTCCTACTACCTACCTTCCTAGCTATAGCTATCAAGGGAAAGATGCCAAGAAGTTTGCTGAAAATTGTTTGCTTTGTGGAGATACTTCAACCCTGCCCCGTTTGGTTGGTATATATACAGGAAGCCAGTGAGGTGTAACGCAAAGTTTGACTCCTTTCCATTCATACGGGACAAAAGGCAAAAGCTGTAGTGATATCACCTACTTAATTTTTGCCAACAGTACGCTTGCATGGATGCATATCAGGCAATTGAATATTTATTGCTGCCAAGTATAGCACTGGGGCAGGTTGGATGCGGTATACATGCCCAACTCGTTTCACAACTAAATATGCATCCTAGTGTCTGCAGTAAAGTAAGCCAACACAGCACTCAGCAATGCTATTTCAAGGTACAAGTGGATGGACATGCAGACACCACGCATGCGTGTCCCCTCACACACACTAGGATCGAAATCGGACGGCACGGGCCTCCGGTGCCTACTGTGGTCCCATTTAATGCGTATTAGCTGTTGCTTGCGATAGGTTTTTCATTTTTATTTGCATTATGTCGTTTCCTTCTTGAGCTTCACACTTTTCAATCTAACCAGGCCAATATTGGACTAGGCACAAGTTTTTCTCGAGTCAATTGACTCGTTGCACCTCCCAAAAATCCATCGGCATGGATATGCACAATCCTTTTCACAACAAAATATGAATCCCTAGCAGGGTTTACATTTCCAATCAATGCATATTTTCCACTAGCTATCAGAATACCGAAATCCGTGAAATTCTATTGAAATTCTTTAGTTCTTTTGACAATATTCAAAAAACAAAATTTGAATTCAAACCTCAGTTTGCATCGAAAAGCTACCAAGATCCAACTGGCTTTACCAAAATTTTGATCAGTTTTACGGAATTTTGGCATGAGAAACAATGGATTTCAAAAGAACACTACTCAATCAAATTCCAATTGGAATTCATGCAAGATAATCAAAAAACCGAAAGGAAAAGGTAATTGTATTTTTGCTTCCTAAAATGTAAATATTAAAGGAAAAAATCTTAGAAAATTGGGAAAATTATGGTGAGTTGCATACTAATTCTCAAAAAGACAATATTGACATGTTGGTTACTATAAATTTGATAAATTGGCATCGACAAACACCAAATATGCAATATATATAATAATCAATGCTAAGATTTAAAGCATATTTCACTCATAATTCAATATGCATTAGACTTTTACAACATCACCTCATTTACAATAGGTGAAATATAATTTTCAACTCTGCATCGCCACAATATTAAAATCCCATACATAACTTTCAAGCTTGGTCAAAGTCCAGCCCAATGCCTTATTTCTGAATTAAATATATTGACATTATCTTAAACTTTCCCCTTCGAAAATTTACCCTAGATTCAATATTTTTTGAATGAATTTTTGTGTAAAACTATACTCCAATGCATACTATTATTAGGATTTTTTTATTTTTTACATTTTATGATTTTAAATTTGAATCTCAATGAATTCTACCAAAATTTCAGTCCGCTATAGATTCTAAGCCAGGTCAAAACGTAGAAATTTCATATAATACAGTCAAATTTCATCGAAATTGTAAACCCTGATCTCTAGTGTTAATACGGAGAAAAGTGCCACCTATGTTATTGTTTAGTGCATGTTTGGATATCAATGCAATTTCGGATACAGATATTCCATCATTATTTTTGTAATTGTATATTTTGGAAAAAAAAGATAACATCTAACTGGATGAAACTATTTTTAATGATAAACATACTAGTTTCATTTTTTGCTTACAAGATCCTATTATTTTTTGACATCTATCAAATAGGACATCATCTATTTGAAAATAGACGTAGTAGCAGCCAACAAACCGTCGTCAGTGTTTATGTAAAGTACAAATGGACGAACTCCACCGCACACACTTTTGCGTGCACTAGGACTCTAGTACCAAGCTAAATGCGGTCTCACTTAGCATTTGCATGATGTTGTTTGCAACTCTTTTTAGTAAATAGTATCACTATAGTGAGGCCAGGTTAAAATTGAGCTAGACATAAGCTTTTCTCAGGCCAGTTTATCTCCTGTACCTGCACCATGACTGAAGTGTTTACTTGCACCATCATGTCGAATATATAAACTCCGTGTGTCCTACGAGTTGTTGAATACTTGAATACCATGCTTTTAAATTAAAAATCCAATTATCTAAAAAAAGAAACTAAACATCCTTTTTTTTTCTTAAAGTAACATATAGTGCTTCGTATACCCAGTAACCAGTGTATGTAAACACATTCATTTTGTCTAATACTTAAACTCCCTCAATTTCTATATGATTTAAAGTACCGCAACAAGCCACTGAGTTACCATAAAAATAAAAGCTACAAATCATCTGAATCATTATATTTAACCTATAGTATTCCATTCCTGATAAGGACATCATGGACATAGATCCAGTTATGACTATGCCATACAAAATTAAATGGTGAAATCATTCTATATCATCAGGTTTATTTCTATATTTTTGAACAAAGGTTGTTGCACCATGAGTTTGCATGTTTTTATTTTTACAATTACATGCATAGCTAACCATATTTGTACCACTTGCTGCCTGGTTTGAAAATCAATTTTATACCATTTTTACCTTGCAAATAAACAGAGGCAACACATCTGCACAGGTTGTATAAATCATCCCAAGGTATAAGTGTGATTGTGGTAACCCATAGTGTTTTTTGACTAATTGATTTAAACATGCCTAAGCAAATAAGCTTAATTAACCCATGTGAGCATTTGATATGAGCAATACTCAACCCATTCCTAACTGTACAAACAGCCATGGTAACAATTGTAAGGGAGAAAAAATGCAACAAATAGGTTATCGCTAACCATTAACCATATTTTAAATACATTCGATACTATTGCATGAAATTTTAATAAAAAATCATTTAGCTCCAAAAAATAGGAGCAATGTGTTCATGAAAGGACACTTGGGCGGCTTGGATGGGTCATCAAACTGACCGGAATCAAACAGCAACATACTTGCATCTAAATAAAATTCCACAAATACAATAAATATAAATCCAAGCAAAAAGTTACTAAAAAGTGAATGGTGTATGTGGTAGGTTTTGGATTTGCTATTTAGAAAGTTTTAGCGAAATAATTTTAATTTTGCACTGAACCATTGGAACTATATATCTTTTAATTATATATATA
>CM002487.1:2677267-2693541 GCA_000325765.3 Leersia perrieri | reverse complement strand
CATATATTATAAAGAAATTTTTTATATCTTAAGAAAGTTTGTCTTGTAAAACTTGAGCCCATAGAAAGAAAGCATATATTTTTAAGAACGAACAAAATTTGAATCACTCAATTTGGAGCTAGAATAAATTTTCTATAGACCTTAGAAGTTTAAAAACAATTGAAAAATTTGTAAATTTTGGAGTCTCTTGTGTGGTAGTTTTGTCAAAATAAATTCTATAGAAATTAAGTGCGCAATTCTATGGATCCAACAGAGTTTGAACCAATTATTTTGGTCTTAAAATGAATTTTCCATGAAAATTTTAAAATTTAAACTATTTTTAGTAGTAAAATCATTGCTTTAGCCATTTCCTGATTTTCTATTTCTTTTAAGAGGATATTTTGCAGATAAGACCCCAGATTTCAAAGAAAACCCGGTCATGGTGTCTAGGACCTACATGGCAGCAGAGAAGGTATAGTGGAGGTAACTGACTTCTGCGTTCGCCGCGACACCTGCGAATAGCGGCGCGATTCACGGTATGGCCTAAAGGAAAGTTTTAGAGGTCTTCAAGGTGATTTTAGAGGTGATGGTGCTGTTATACGAGACGGGCACAACTTGCCCAAGTGAGTCTTTGCCATGGGTGTTGGTATTTCTCAAATCACAGATAAACCTGCAAATGCACGAATAATTATTGTAGCATGGATTATGGTGGGGTATCATGATTTATTTTTCTGTGGGGAAGGCGATGGTAAAGATTTGGTTCATCATATTCTTAATCATATTATGAAAAAATATGGTTGATCATTATAATATAATGGTTGTTTGACACACAGGAGAATCGTCTATAATAATAGAGTAAATTTTTCATGCCAAAAAAATAATAGAGTAAATTTCATAAAACTACAGGTATTTTGCATAATCTACTACAAAACTATATATTTAGTGTCTTTGTGTATCACAAAACTACATATTTAATAGCTTGTTTCACAAAACTACATACATATTTAGTATTTCTATTATCATAAAACTACAAATTTAGTGTTTCAATTATCACAAAACTAAAAGTTTTAACAATACATTATCACAAAACTACATGTTTTAGCATTGCTTAAACCTATAGTTTTGTGATAATGGAAACACTAAACTTGTAGTTTCGTGATAATGGAGACACTAAACATGTAGTTTGTGCAAATAGAGACACAAAATCTGTAGTTTTGTGAAGCAAGTTCTTAAATCTGTAGTTTTGTGATACATGATGACACTAAATCTGTAGTTTCGTGAAATCTGTAGTTTTATGATAGAAGATATAAAATAAATGTAGTTCTAATAATAATATCGTCTAGATTATTGTAGAAGAACAAAAGAATAAACTAAGGCCTACCCCCCGCACATATATATATATATTCACTTCTATAATCATTTTAGTGATCATAATATTATACATGTACGTTCTCTAGAAAGTCCAAAATTAACACATTTCTATGCACCTAGGCATTATAAAGAGACTGTCCTTGCCGGTGTGCCAGCGTGGTTGCAGCAATTATTATTATTATTATTATTATTATTATTATTATTATTATTATTATTATTATTATTATTATTAATGCTGTTGCTACCGCCTACCGCTACTGAAAACACCCTTATTTCAGTGAAATTACTGAGCTCCTTTTATTTTTTTTGGTATGTTACAAACGTTTTGTAAATTGGTAACTTTTAATTTCAATTTAAAATGTTTGAAATAAAAAATAGGAGCTTTCAACACAAAGTTTTAAAAAATTCGACTGTAAGCTCTGAATTAAAAAATTTTCGGAAAAAGCTTTCAGCACAATGTTTAAAAAATTTCTACTGTGAGCTCTGAATTAAAAAGTTTCAGAAAAATAAACTGATAAGTACCAAACGTTCTCGAAATATCTATATACTCTGTAGCCTGTAGGTACGAATGGGAAGGTACGCCAAACAAAACCTTTGTACCACAAGGTTTAGCGATTTGCGATTTAGGACACCGAGCAGAGCAGTTGGAGGCCCAAGCCCATTTGCGTTTAACCCATTTCTTTGTTAACAGCAAAACCCTAACCCCACAATTTCTCGATCCCCCTCTCCTTCCTCCTCCCGCCGCCGGCGCCGCCTCGTCTCGTGCCTCCTCTCCCCAACCTCGCCGGCGGCCATGGCCGGGAAGAAGCGCAAGTCCGCCTCCGACAAGCAGCCCAAGCAGCAGCAGCGGCTCCCGCTCGGCGCCGACGCCGACGCGGTCGCCGACGCCGCCAAGCGCCGCCGCAAGGGGGCGGCGAAGAAGCACCAGGCGGAGGAGGAGTCCTCCATACCTTCCTCCCTCAGCGCCAAGATCCTCCGCGAGGCTCTCACCCAGCAGCAGGAGGAGTCCCTCGCCGACTCCTCCCGCGACCACCGCCCCGCCGCCGCACCATCTGCGCCCGTCTCCTTCCCCGTCCCGAATCGAGATGGGGAGGAGGAGGACGACGAAGATGATGTCGATGAGTTCGATGGCTTTGACGCGCAGAGCGAATACGATGGCGGCGTGGTGAGGACACGCTTTTCCTTTGTTTGTTTTGTCCGTGTGAAACTGTTACTGATGCTTGTTTTGCTGTTTTTTTTTTTTTCTGTTGGTAGCCGGAGATTGACGAGGAGGATGAGAAGGCCCTTGCTGCTTTTATGTCAAAGGACACCTCTTCGAATCGCACGCTTGGTGATATCATTCTCGAAAAGATCAGGCAAAAGGATGCTGAGGTCTCAGCAGGTGATAATCTATTTCCTGTCTGTTTGTTATCTGATGTTTGACACAATGGACCATATCTGTGTTTTATATCATGATATCTATGGCAAATAGCTATGCTATACTGGTTTGTTGAAATGTGTAAAATGATGTTGATGTTTTAAATTTTGAATGTTTGACGTCAAGTACAAGATGTTTTAGGATTAAATTTTCATTTCCTGAACTAGAATATGAACCATAAAAACTACATTTTGATCTACTAGTTCCCTATGCAATATTTCAACCAAACATCCCTTTTTGGAATATTCATATTTGAGTATGAATATGCGAGAAATCTTTTTTCCCAATCTGTTGTGTAAAAACTCCAAATAATGTTATTTTTTAGTGCTTGCTGTGGCTGTCCTGCAGCTACTAGCAACAGTAGTACAGTATGACACAGGAAGCAGAAAGCTCCAGCAGTACCCGCAGCCAGTAGCTGCACAGGCAGCCGGCAGGCCTTGACTTAGCTAAGAACCCCAAATATATAAAGCACGCAATAAATATTTGCTCGCAAATCCAGATTAGAATGAGCTGAGGCATACATCTGCTATTTCTGCAATTGACAAGTCACTATAGTTGACAACGAATACAGCTATACTGATTGTAGCTGACTACCTATAATAGTGTTTCTGTGCTATGGTCTCTCTCTCTCGTTCCAAGGACAAAAATCATTGTAGTGCTGCTATAGCTTTCTATTTCAACCATTGATACATAATATTTTCCATTCAGCCAGTGACTAATTGGTTTGGAGCTATTAAATACATGGGCAATTTCTTAAATAAAGGGACTAACTAACTCAATTGCATGTGATTCCTGATGTCTATATATGTTTGTACAGAAGGACAGACTCCTGTGAAGTTGGACAGTAGCATTATTGAACTTTACAAAGGGTACTTGCATCTGCCTCCTTCATTTTATGTAAAAACAATCAACTTTGTGGGCTTTTATGTAGTGTTGAATTGCTGTAAACAGGGTCGGAGAGTTCTTGAGACGATACACAAGCGGGAAAATTCCCAAAGCATTCAAGCGCATCCCATCGTTGGAGTGCTGGGCAGATGTTCTACAGCTGACTGAACCTGAACATTGGTCTCCTAATGCAGTATATCAGGCAACACGGCTCTTCTCTTCAAACATGAATGCAAAGAATGCTGTCCGGTTCTATGAAGCTATTTTGCTTCCACGTGTTCGTAATGACATAAGGAAAAATAAGAGGCTTCATTTTGCACTGTACCAGTCTTTGAAAAAATGCCTGTATAAGCCTGCAGCGTTTTTCAAGGGAATATTGCTGCCACTATGTCAGGTAGATACATTTAAAGTAACGATTACATAGAACTTATCAGTTAGCATATCAGCATATCCATGTCTCATTCTCCCTTTTTGTTTTGTATAGTGCATTTGGTTGTTAAAATTCAAGTAGACAATTTAATTGCCTGTTTTGGTGATAAGTTAACCATAAACAATTTATTTTGCGATATATCTAATGTGCCTGTTTTTTTTTCATTGTTTGCCTTGCCATGATTTTGTTCCTTTTTAGACTGATTGGAGATTGGCAGTTATAATATTCCAACTTGTTTTTATTTTTCTGACTCTCACTGCGTTTGTATTGTGACTGTAGGAAAGGAATTGCACTCTACGTGAAGCAGTAATTATTGGTAGTATCATCTCAAAAGTCTCCATTCCTCCTCTCCATTCAAGGTTAGCTGAATTGTGGTACATGATTAAGGTTGTAAGATGATTGCTGAATTGCTTAGCTTTACTTGATATTTTTTTGATGCAGTGCAGCTTTAATGAAACTAGCAGAGATGGATTACTGTGGCACTACCAGGTATAAGTGTGGCATCTTTGAGCTGACTCTTTTTGCCCATCTAGCTGTAATTTTACAGTATTTTTTCCAACATTTTATTGTTACCAAGCTTTTATCTTTTTGGTCCAGTAAGCAATACTTGTTGATTGGCAATTTACTTTTTGCATGCAAGAACTATTGATATATTATATATAGAGAGTGTGGATTATATCTGATTACATGATGTGCAATGTCACAATGCTAGCACCTTCATGTCATTTGCAAAGTCACACTTGAAGGATTCTGTAAGCAATTCCTTGTTGATTTTTGTTACATGTATTTGGGTCGGTTGGATTGGGAAAATAGTTCTCTGAAAACGATTATACTTCTGTTTGTGAACATGTTTGAAAACCAAGAAATGTATAATATTTATGGCCGGAGAAAAAAGTTTATGAGCTGGTTAGTTGTATATGGATGAATGTACTGTCATCTGCTGCAGCTGCCTACTTTGTCCTGTCAGATGGAGTTAATTAAGCAATTAGGGGTGTTGAGTTAGCTTACCTGCAAAGAGGAACAATCACAAACAGATTGGGTGGTGTCTGGTAGTAGTATTAAGTTGACTCACCTGGTTAACTCTACTAGCAATCTCGCAAGCCATGCCGCTCGCTGCATCACGGGTTGGTACCACAATTCCTTTGAGGACCAGCCAATAATGTCTTGCTTAGCATCATAGGCTCATGATGATTGTGGTCTACGTTATGGGTTAATCTATCTTATTTTACGTACAATTGCCATTGTCCATATGTTCTTTTGGTATCTGGTTGGTTTATTTGGAGCATGTCGTAACATGTTGTTTCCCTTGCAGCTACTTTATTAAGCTATTTCTTGATAAGAAATATGCCTTGCCGTATCGTGTGGTTGATGCAGTTTTTGCTCATTTCATGCGGTTTATTGATGAGGAGAGGATCATGCCTGTTATATGGCATCAGTCACTGCTTGCCTTTGTGGAAAGGTTAGTTGTATGAGACAAATTTATTCAGACCATTTTCCGTATAACCTTGACTCTTTTGCTTATGCCATGCAGAAAATCTATACTGTTTTTTTTAACCTGTTTTGCTGTTTCTTAAGTTACAATTTTAATTACTGGTACATAATATTTGTCTTCTATGCTATCTGTGGCTCAGATGCCTGATGGTGCCATAGGTGATGGTGTTTATTTGTACCCATCTTTGCTGATATTTTTGTCAGATTATTCATGCAAGTGTTGCAAATAATTTGACAGATACAAGAATGAATTAGAGAAAAAGGATAAGGAGAGGCTTGCGCGATTGTTGGATCACCAGAAACATTATTTGGTATTATATGTTTCATTTCATCGATCATACACACGCATGATTCACTAAGAATGGTCTGCTGTATTTCATACGTTCAATGGCAATGAATAACCCCCTGAACCTTTGCTCTCTCTATTAAAGGTTACTCCAGAAATTCGTAGGGAACTTCGGATGAGCTGCAACAGGGGTGAAAAGGACACAAACATGTCGATATATATCCTTACAGTGCATGCAAATTCTTATCTTTTTTACATGTTAATTTTCATTTGAAAAAAAGCTCAGTAGTAGTTGTGCTAGCAGTCAAATCTTATTTAGTTTGTTTGGAAGTGCTTTTCTTAATTTTTTTTAGGTGCGTTTGTTTCCTTAACGCTGTTCATACGCTCCCCAGTTTCAGTGATCACGAAGCCCATTGAAGAAGACAGGTGGAATATTCCAGAAGTGCCTATGGAGGAATAGTTGGTTTGATTCTTAATGCTGTTGAGAGACAGTTTTCTGACACCGGCATGTTAGTTTTGCCCGCAGCATGAACTTTACGAGATGCGCTTTTCTTCCATACAGCGATGGAACGACGTTTGGAAGAAAGTTGTAACGGGAATTTTTGATCGGTTTGGAAATGTATTGTTGGTTTTTTATAGCATGTAGTCGTAATATACAGTACTAGAATTGTGGTGATTTGTACACAAGTTGTCACAGAAAAAGGTCGGTCCCTTTATACTGGACCAACATGATAGATTGCACCAAAAAAAAAAATTCAAGGCTGATATGCTTTCGGTAGTTCTTTTTTCGTTTAACATCAGATATAATGTTCGAACATCCTGTAGTTGGAGCTTAGATTAGAATTATTAGTGGAAGACATGTTATTTGCTCTTTAGGTTAAAGTTAAATTATCCATTTGGATAAAATGAAAACTTTATTTTTCTCTACCACTAAACATAGTCGTCCACCTTCCTCCCCTCGCACCACACGATCTCTCTGGAAAAAAAAAGGGGAAATATCTCGATAAAAAAAAAACGATTCCCCTCCACGTCGCTCTCCACGAAGCCGTATCGTCGATCTTCCTAGGACGGGCAGCCGGCCTTGCCTCCTGGCTCGGTAGCGTCTTAGCCGCCGCTGCCTAAATTCCTGATGATTTCTAGATGTTTCAATGGTTGATTTATCTGCTTTTACGGATGGGCAACGAAGCTACCTGACGGACGCGATCGACCACATCAAGAACCTTGCGGTGCCATTTCGCTGGTCGACGACTCGCCCTGTGAATCTCCACAGGGGAGAAGCAAGCGAGCGGTTCCTATTGTCAATCCTTCAACCCTACTAAACTCCATTATCAGGTAGCAGCCGCTCTTTTCTCCTATTTTCTATCAGATTAGTTCAGCGAGTTGGAAAGAGGGATAGAACAGAACTGGACAACCAACCACCGTGCATTGATATATGACTCAAAAATTTGAATAACCAGTGCCACAATCCGGTCACAACTTCATAACAGTTTTAAACTGTACTAATCCAGATGCTTTTCTGTTGGGCGGTCTCAGGTAGTTGGCAAATATCTTAAGATCGTATCATTCATCTTTACTGATCATCCAGTAGACTTGTAATGCACTTGTGTGAGAAATTTCAACAATTAATCACACCGAGCTCGCTGTGAAATAATTTGGAATGAACCAATTTTAACAGTCACAAACAAAACTGCTGCTGTAACAGTCACCACAATTAATTTTCACAGTCACACCGAGCTAGGTGGAGTTGATATCTCTACGTTCATGCAAGTAAAGTAGAGCCTCAATATCTTTTGTACCAAGATATCAGGACTATTCACCAAGCTGCTGTAAGCACTCTGCAGCTACAAGTGCTCAGCCTGAACACCGTATTCTTCTATCAGTGTGCTGAGTTTATTCTCCATCGAGGTATGCTAAAAGGTTTTGGAAGAATTAATTCAGGTAGTTTGCAGCTATCCGATGATGCTTTTCAATTGTTCACTACTGGTTAATTATCTGGCAATTTGATTTACAGTACTTATATGTAAGCATATGCATGCCTCTGTAGAGGAGGATTTTCCTTTTTTTTAACACGCAAAAGATGTGTGTATCATTTCATTAAACGAAACAAAGCAGCGGGTGAAGAAGTTGAAAACCTCAACCACCACTATAAGTCTTACAACACATAACACTGACAAAAGCAAAACACAGAAACAACCTGCATCAACCTCCCTAGGGAGCTATGGATGTTCGGCTGACATGGAGTCATGCACAGGTTTGCAGTTTCTGCATTTTTTTCACTTTCATTCGGTATTACATGGATTGCTATGGCGGTGATATTTACGGAGATTTGTAACTTGTACGGTTATCGGGAAAATGCATGTACATGGCAAGAGCAAATTTACTCTAAAGGGCACTCTAATGCTTGTAATTACAATTGTCTGAACCCATTTATTATTCTAAAGAGTAGATTAATGGAGATAAACTGTGATGATAAATTCTCATTATGTAAGAAGTGTGGTAATATTAAACTTATCGATTCAGATTTATGTCATGTACTGATATATATGAGGAATGCTACTTTTAATGAAAAATCAGGAGGGGAAACTGTCGCGGTAGTACTCTGCTGCTACAACGATTTATGTTGTGTAACAGAGGGAGCATATGGTAACTTCGGTGTGTATTAATTATGCAAAATTTTCAGTTTGTATAGGAGTATATGCTAAGTTGGATTTGTATTAGTTGTATGAAATATGTTTGGTTTGTATCCTTGAGCATATATCGAGAATTAGATGTTTTCAATTGATAAAAAGAATCTGTTGTTTTTTTTCTTAATGTGGTTGTAGAACTATTAACAATATTAATAACTTGTTATATAATTATTTTTTGGATATTAAGTATTTTTTTCGTAGCAACCCACCGGCATATTACTAGTATTGTAAATGTAGGAGTTGCGATCCGGTCATGGCAGCAAAAGGGTCTTTCTTGCTCAACATATTTCCTGCACAGGTTACAGCTGAAGATACTGTATTCTGTGTGACGCTGAACCACTGAACCCTAGTCCCAGTATTGATCACTCGTTCTCTTCTCTCTGATGCTGCCACATCGTCCAAGTGAGAAACTGCGTAGATGATACGTAGTCATGCACGTAGCAAGCACGAGTGAACCGCACCGCTCTTCCACCTCCATATATTCCACCACCACCACCACGCAGATCTTGGATTACAGCAACAAGAAGGCAGCGGCAGCAACACCAAACAACCAAAACATGGCTACTCACCAGCAGAAGCAGAAGCTGATGCAGCCATCGTCCAAGAATGAGCCGGCGGCGATAATGCAGCAGCCGAAGCAGCAGCAAGAGGAGCACGCGGCCGAGATGAAGGCGCCGGAGACGACGCAGAAGGAGGAGGTAAGCGTCACAGTCGTGAACGGCGGCGAGGAGGACGACGGGTCGGCGGACGCCGGGCGGCGCTGCGTCTGCTCCGCCGCCGGGCAGCCGGCCGGGCACTTCCGGTGTGTGTGCGCGGACACAGACGGTGGCGACGACTGAATAAGATGTTTTCCATGAGTTATTTTCTTTCGGTTTTGCTTCTTCTCTATGAAGATCGTAGCTAGGGGTACACGAATTATCGAAGTACGGTGTCGCTATATATCATTATCGGTAACGATGTGAAAGCCAAAGTATGGGCAATGAGAGTTTATTTTAAGAAAATCAGTAATTATTTACTTTATATGCTTGCTCATGTCGATTCGTGTAATCTTTAAATAGTACTCAGGTCAGACAACAGAAAACAGAAAAGCGTGATTCGATCTTTTCACGACGAAATGCAAAAGCTTTGGATCGAAAGGCATTAATTATGAACACGCTGATTACAAAATTGTCGTTCAATGGCAAAAGTAATTAATAAAGTGAATTTTCTGTACTGGTGTAATGGTATATATATTAATCGTTTGTGCATAATGATTACAAAATAGCTATGAAAAAAATATATAGTTATGTGAGTGAAGGATAATTAATGGGCGAAAGGATGACTGTACTGACATCTACCCAACTCATATTATGTACAACACTGTTAAATCTATTAAATCTCAGATCTGTTGTTCACAAAAACATTTTGGGGGCACAAGTGCACAACTGTGCCTGGCGTCGATCGCATGCTTATGTTAGACCCTCCAATGTGCTTGATAGTCTGATACAACAAATATGCTGGAGTGCACAGCAAATAAAACTGAAAAATAAGCGTTGATAGCCAAAATAAATGAGGCCGTAGACCCGGAATTGGACTCAGTTGATCCTATATGATTCAAATTGAAGCAAAGAATTAGTGATCCTATATGATTCAAATTCGACTCAAATTGAAGCAAAGAATTATCCCCAGTCCGAAAATACGCCGACTGTCCCAAAATCTCAAGTGGTGGGCCGGGCTTGCTACTCTGCAGGCCCTGGGCCCCCGTTCTTGTTACCCTTTGTCCTTTCGGCCTTGGGCTCTAAAGCCTGTAACACTGTTCGAACTCGGAGACAGGCCACAGAGACGGCGACGGATCAAGCAAAGCTCTCCTACTCCAACTAGTTCCACGTAAACTACCAGCGATTCCGACACTGACTCCTCCTACGTACGTAGGGGTATATATCCCAGCCCTCCGTCGCCGCAACAACATACTCAAAACCAATCCGTTCCATCGATCAGAATCAAATCCACAAGCCGTTTATTTCGTCAATTGTCAGCTGGTGAACTAATTTCATCTAGTAAAGAAGGTGACCATCAATCGATCGAGATGATCTCCCCGGACTTGGCCCGAACGGTGGTGGGGATCATTGGCAATGTCATCTCCTTCGGCCTCTTCCTCTCTCCCGTACCCACAATGTGTAAGATTTTCAAGAAGAAGGACGTGGAGGAATTCAGCCCTGACCCATACCTTGCCACGTTCCTCAACTGCATGATGTGGGTCTTCTACGGCCTACCCTTTGTACACCCAAACAGCATCCTCGTCGTCACCATCAATGGCATTGGTCTCCTCATCGAGGCCATCTACCTCACCATCTTCTTCGTCTACTCCAATAACAAAATTAGGAAGAAGATGGGGTATACGCTTTTGGCGGAGGCATTGTTCGTCGCGGCGGTGGCTCTTGGGGTGCTTCTTGGAGAGCATACTCATGAGAGACGTTCTCTGATCGTCGGCATCTTGTGCGTCATCTTTGGCACCATCATGTATGGTTCTCCACTCACCGTCATGGTACGTTACCTGAATCACATGAATTGTCGATCTCTTGTTGCTAAGTTAACAATGTTTGTTTAACGTACACAGCTACTTCCTCCGCTCTTAAATATTTGACGCCGTTGATTTTTTTACATACGTTTGACCGTTCGTTTTATTCAATTTTTTTTTTATGAAATATATAAAACTATATGTATGCATAAAGGTATATTTAACAATGAATCAAATGACAGGAATAGTTACATAAATTTTTTCAATAAGACGAACGGTCAAATATTTATAAAAAAATCAATGACGTCAAATATTGAAGTACGGAGAAAGTATTTATGTATATAATGATGATATATAGATGTATACTAATTGTGATTGATTGGATATGTATTGCAGTATACGGTGGTGAAGAACAAGAGTGTTGAGTACATGCCGTTCTTGCTGTCGCTGGCGAGTTTCCTCAATGGTGCGTGCTGGACATCGTATGCGCTTATCCGCTTCGACCTCTTCATGACCATCCCCAATGGCCTCGGCACGCTCTTTGGCCTCGTGCAGCTCATCCTATACGCCGTATACTACCGGACCACCCCAAAGAAGGACAAGAACCTCGAGCTGCCCGTTGTTTCCCCTGTCAAAGAAGCCAAGGCCGTCACCAACGGCGCCACCGGCCCAGTCGCCATCATTGTTAAGCAATAAGCTAGCTAGCTTAGTGATCGAGTTTACCTGTTTTTAGCCTAGATTAATTAGTGTCAGAGTCATGGTTATTTAATTACTTATATACTGTGTTCTTGGTGAATGTCGAGTTGTTCTTTTTAATGTAATGAATTTGACTTTATATGCAGTTTACTTTTTGCGAACTACTATGTATATCTTATATTGACGTTTCATTTGTGAATCTGTGATCGTTTTAATTACACGATCGAGTAATGCATGATGTGTGTGCAGTGCAAACTTAATTAGAGTCACGCCCCAGAACACCAGCGTGTAATATAAATTATGTTCTTAAATTCCTCCGAAACCAGCGAATTGATTCTTGTGGATTTGAACTTTCCAGTTAAACGGCAGTGAGCCACGGGCGGGCTCATTGAGCCAAAGAGTCCACGTGTCCTTCTGTTTCCTGCCTGCTGATGTTTTGTGCTATTGAGTTGTCTCGCCGGTTGTGCTGGGCGGATCCGGTAAGGACGTGTCGGTAACGGTCCGGGATATAGAAACGGGACAGATGTAGTCACATTTTTAACGTCGGTGTAACATCTAAGTGTTTGCTATTTTTTCTCTTATTATTTTAGAAATTTACATTTGGTTTATTGACCTGAAATAGTTTAATAAAAATTTCGTGAACGATAAAAGGGTTTAAATCGAGTAAATAAATAAATAAATCACGCTGCTTCTATTTTATCGTTTATTAAATTTGAAGTTATTTTGATTTTAATTTGCCTTTGTGGAGTTGAGTTTATTTCTCCGTTTTGTTGAAAATCCTTAAATCTGGATAATTTCCCAATTCCAGAATCTACAAATATTATATTCCTCGAAAAATTCCACGCACCACAAATTTCCTATCCGATTCCTAATATCTTGAAAATATGTCAAATTCCAAAATCCTCCGAATATCTAATTCCACAAATTCCAAAAATTCCTCAAATTCTATTTTTGGAGAAATGCCCCTGCTTTTCTCTCTTCTTCATTTCCTTTCTTTTTCCTTCTCTTTTCCTTTTGTTTCCCCCTTCTTTTTCATTTTTCCTTTTCTTTCTTCCTCCTCTTCCTTCGGCTGCACACAGAGAGGCTTGCTCTCTCCCTCCTTCAATTTCCTCTAATTTCTCCCCTAATTCCTCTCCCATTTACTCTAGTTGATACCATAAATCACTCCTAGGAGATCAAACCCCCACATTTTCCTCCTCCCCTGCCATTTCCCCACCTCTCTTCATCCTCTCCGGTGCCATCTACCACCACCACTGCCACCTCCTCCTCGGTGTTGCTACATGCGCCGTCGCAGCCGACCATGCCAAGAGCCAAGCCGTTGCCGCCAGACGTAGCCCTCGTGATCGACGACATCATCTTCCGGTGCCCTGTCCTTGCCGTTCCTTGCCGCGTTGCAGTGTGCCGGCGTTGCTCCTCTTAGGGGGTGGGGCAGGCTGGCCCTTTGCCTATGTTCTTTGCCTCCATTGTACTTGGGAATCACAAGGAACCAGAGCTAAGATTTACCCGGCCCTCTCCACCCCGGCGAGCACTGGTTGGCCCTTTAGGTTCCTGGATGAGGGAAACATTGCGGAGGGCATGGGCGGCGGACATGACACGCTGACAATAATTGGTGACCAGCAAGTCCCTCTGAGTGAGCGAAGGAGCTCTGGCTAAGGAAGATCGCTCGGGGTTCCTTGTTTGCCTGGAAGAGGTTATCGATGGCAACCCAGAGTTCTTGGGTAGTTTGCTTGGGTGCCATGGTGAGATCGAGGATTTCATCACAACCGATCCAAACAACCAACTTTGGATGCATCAATCCGCTTGCTCCCAAGCGTAATCACCGGAGGCCGGGGGGAGGAACAAAGTCATCTATGTGATTGAGACGGCCAAATTTACCACGCATGGAGGTAAAAAACACCTTCCACTTCTTGTAGTTTGGTTGCTTGAGTTCATGCATGATTGGAAAATGGGATTTGACAGCGACTGTGGCGTAGGGATTGACGAAAACGTCGCCTGCAGACTCGCCGGAGGAGGAAGAGGAGGTGGAGTATGTCGTCCCTGAGAGGGTGGACATGGCACGCCGTGCGTTGGAGAGCGTGGGTGGGGTGAGGAAATTACAAGGCTCTTTTACGGTATCCACACTAGGGATGGTAGAAGTGTAGTAGTACTAAATTTCAACTGTTAATTTTGTTGTCCATTTTCGTGAAATGGTTAAATACGGTGGGAGGGCAACTTAGTAATTAACTAATCTTGTTTCCACTTCGCATAATGATGAGTTTACTTATGCATTTACAACAAAGCCAAGTAATTTTTTCCAAAATACCCTTTTACTACTTTACTACACAAATTAATAGGTTGTAATAGAAATACATTTTCACCGTTAAATCTAATATAATGGACGGCTCGTATACAATCCGGGGTATTTAAAAAGTCCAATTACAATGCTGAGGACAACAGAATAGGTATGTGCTTAGAATCTGATACCATGAGACGGATAATAAAGAAGAACACCTCACACCCATATATTGTGGGAGGGGTGACCGTTGATGCATAGAACACCTGTGATTATGATAATCAATGAGGTTTACAAAAACTGAATAGTTACATGGGAGATTAACAGTTGTGGCTATATACATTCTACTGCATACATGACATACATAAAAACATGCTATCACTAAAAATCATCTGACTTCAATGCTAGATATATAGATAATGCATACATGTGATCCACGAGGATTCCTTTGATTCCCTCTGTTCATCATGAAAACAGTGTGACGCCATCTACGTGCTCTCAGCAGTTTAATATTGTTAAGGTGAAATTGTAGAATGCAGGGAGAAGAAGAATGACGCCAAAGTAGAGTGAATCATCAATACATTCTCATTGATCTTTGTCCCTTATATAGCTGAGCTGTGTGGCAGGCCGGGTGTTATCAGGGACCTCTCGACTTTGGCTTAGCAGTGTCAGTCGGGGATGCTGGTTATGGACGATTTCTACAGATGATAGTGAAGATAAAAGATTGATGGAAGTGCTGTGTACGATTTGCATCTGCGGGCAGCAGAGCCATATATCACCATGTATAGCAAACTCTGTTCAGGTGGGCTCAGCATTTTTAACTTGGGTATTCGAAAAATCAAATACCTAATAATTATATAATATATAGCACACAACACACACAATTAAGCCTAAAGTTATACATTCATTGAAATAAATTGATAAATAATAATTGTTCAATATATCAAATAATACATATATGATAGAAAATGGCCAAATAATAAGAAATCTTATAATGTGATATTTTAGTACTACATATGCACTATAATATGTCAACATACAAATCATAGCTCTACTGGCTACTTGTCTACTCCTCGTTCAAAAGCAAAGACTACTTGTCTACTTGAGGTCATGAGTTCAAATTTAGCGGCTAGTCTTGTTCGTCTACTTTAAATCACAGATAGCTCTAATTCAAATTTAACAAACTGTGAAATGAGGGATAACGGATTGAGGCCTTGAGATTTCAGGAGAAAGAGGGATAAGGCTTACAGCTTTCTGCCGACGATGAGTCGAAGTCGGCAGTCTCATTGTCTCAGCGACGACCGGCCGAGGGGCGCCGCCGGCCGCCGGGCGTGCCACCGGTCGGGAGTAACTGGGGCTGGCGGCCATGAAGCAGGGGAAAGGGGAGTCGGGAAAGGGGCCGGCGCCGGGCGGCGGAGCGGTAGGCCGATGCGGGCACGCGGCGATGCTGACGACGAAATACTTTCGAGAGACAACAGAGCAGTCACCACACGCGCAAGGAGGGAGGGGAGACGAGGAGTAGGGTTATGGGGATATTGGGCTTTCTCTTCCTGCTATTGGGCCACTGGGCCAAGAGATGGCATCAGGGATGTCCGGAGGTGGCTTGCAGAGGCCCATTATCGGTCTTATCCAATAGAGGACCATTTTACTTGGATTTTTCACGTACATATCAAATATATGCTATATATATGTGTGAGATTTTTTTGCCAAAAATCTTGGGTATTCAGTTGGTATTCAACTGAATACCCATGAATCGCTGGGCCCGCCATTGTCTATTCGTATCGGATGGTTTTGTTACTATACTTTAATTTAAAACACGAAAACACTTCTATCCGAGCGTCCGTTATGAGCTTGCCGCCGGACGCTCCAACTACCGTCTGTCCGTCTTGTCTGTCTGCTGACACTTGACACTCATTCATGCCATTTATTTTTCTCCAATATCTCTCCCCTACTTTCTCTTCTTTGAGTCTTTTACCCCTATGCCATTAAAAAAGATTTTGGTTACTTGTATGACACTAAAAAATTTTAGACACTTGTATGCTATCGACCTAACTTTCTTTTACCTGTGTGTCATTCCGTCCACCACTTGTTAGAACTTAACGGTTTCATAGCTCTGACATGTGGGACCCACGTATAAAAATGACTATTTTGCCCCTAACTCTCTATCTCCTGTGCTGGCTCTCTTGCCGTGCGCCTCTCTCTTGGCTCGCCGTCGCCGGCACACTACCGCCGCCGGTCGTCCCCGGAGCCGAAGCCGTCGGTC
>CM002487.1:2650851-2677167 GCA_000325765.3 Leersia perrieri | reverse complement strand
AGGAGGAGGACGAGCGGCGTGGGCCATCGCGTCGTCGGCACCGATTTGAGGGCACGCGAGGCGGAGCCGCCGGATCTGGCCGGTGGCCGGGGCCGTGGGGGGTCCAGCGAGGCGGATCGGCTGCTGCCTCGCCACCGCTGCCATCGCGGCCGATATCACCATCCTCCCCAACTCCTGGATGTACTCGATTGCGTCCGATATCACCGTCGCCCTATCCTCCTAGTTAAGCAAATTAACCAATCAAATCCATGGAGGCCGATGCGGGCACGTGGCGATGCTGACGATGAAATACTTTCGAGAGACAACAGAGCAGCCACCACGCGCGCAAGGTGGGAGGGGAGACGAGGAGTAGGGTTATGGGGATATTGGGCTTTCTCTTCCTGCTATTGGGCCACTGGGCCAAAATATGGCATCAGGGATGTCCGGAGGTGGCTTCTACAGGCCCATTATCAGTCTTATCCAATAGAGGACCATTATGGCTTGCACAGGCTGTCACTGACGATGCCGTTGTTGCCGCTGGTGTCCGGGAAGGTACGCCGTGGTGGAGACACCCATGGAGACCACCCCAAATGAACACACAGTTTTCCTATCCATTTCTTATTTCAAAGCCATGGCAGACGGTGTGGGAGCTCGTCGGCGGCGGCAATGGTGTCGGTGTCGATGCCGTCTGTATGCATGGGAGGTTTGTCTTGGTGGTGACGATGGTGCCCCAGAGATTGCTGATGTTGGTATGCGAAATTGAGGTTGAAGATACCCTTTGGAGATGAAAAAGCTAGATCTAAACCAGTATAGTTTGTATTTTCCTTGATGTTTCATTCATTGTATCGTGATTTTTCTTCTATTGGATAAAAATATTTTAACAAGTATTTTATTGTGCTTCATTCTGTTTGTTTGAATCTTCTGCGGATCTGTGAGATTTGAAACATTTTCTATGTACCGGTGAAACATTTTATATGGTTTATAAAACATCTAAAACATTTTTGCTGAAATATTTTTTAGCGAGTAGTGAAACATGTGAAATACTTTCTTATATGAATTGAAATAACGTCCGATAAATTGTCCAAGAACGAATGTCTTCACGTCCTTTAAAACATCTTTTATATTGTTATTTGTTGCGGTCAATATATGGACAACGCCTGAACTGATTATTTATATATAATAGACTTGCCATGCTTCGAGGTATTAAAAATAACAGTAGCCTCTTTCCTGTACTCCTTAGTAAACTTATATGAATTGGAACGGCGTCTGATAAATTGTTTAAGAACGAACGTCTTCACGTCCTTTAAAACCTCTTTTATATTGTTATTTGTTGCGGTCAATATATGGACAACGCCTGAACTGATTATTTATATATAATAGACTTGCCATACTTCGATGTATTAAAAACAACAGTAGCCTCTTTCCTGTACTCCTTGGTAAACCCTTATTATCGTACTTGTAACTTCGATTCATTTCGATTCATATGTAATTAATACAAAGAATAATGTATGTCAAATTTACATTTATCAATAAAATTAAGACACACCATAACTAAATAACAACTTATGGACTAATTAGCTTCAATAAACTCTCTCATTTTTTTTGCCACAATTTTGCACCCCTTAAGCTTCCACCAGAAATGTTAACAGTGCAAATGGGTTGGGATGGCTGAAAATGGGCAAGATTGAGGTATGTTAGTACCCCACATCGATGATGGGTAAAAAAAGATAAACCGCCACCATGTCTGCAATCATCTTGATTGGGCAAAACTACTAACCCATCACTGATTGCTCTTCATCGGTGATGGGTCGTGGTTTATGGCCAGTCACAGATGATCAGTGGACGTAGCATATTTTGATTTGTGAGTGATGATCCCCAATCAGCGGTGAGCCATACATGCCTTCCAGTGTAACCTCTGACAGGATTTTTATGATCCGTCATAGATATTGTTCTTGGTGATGGGTCGTGTTGTCCCAATACAGACAACTCATCACAAATGGACTCTTCGGGAGTAGTGTTTGGTCTGATCCCACTTTTAGTAATGAGGAAACCTCATGGGTGCTTTCAAATTAACTCGCTAGTTCCCATGTGTGCTACACAAAATAATAGGATAGAATAATTTGCCGTTAGCCCTAATTTTGTAGGGAAAAAAATCCATAGATAGAACAACTGCAACATCTTGTTGCTTAGGGGCTAGGGCTGCCCATTGTTGGGTTGAAAAAACCTATCCAAATACCTGCAGAGCAAATTTTGTTCTGTAATTAGCTTACAATGGAGCACGAATACGGCCGGCGAGGTAAAACCCTTGTATCATCAAAAGTGAGAGAGAGTCCAACAAAGGAACCAATTAGTCAAGATGTATACAGCAAGCATACCCAAAAAATGTCATTTTTTCAACAAAGCCAAGTATACCAGAATAATCCACAAGATCTCGTAAATCTTTTTAAATATTAACTAGAAAACATCAACACACACCACATGATCGAGTGTGCGCTTAAGAAAGGGAGACTAGAAGTAAACTATACAATTCATCCCCACTTAGTGTAGTTAATAGAAATTCTCTGCATTCTCGTGCTTCCACGTCATCATCTTTTCTCTCAACCGTTGGATCTCAATCGAGTGACGGAAAGCTTTTTACAGTCGATTGACTTGTTGGGCCGGATTGCTACAAGGAATATAATCATAGGCCCAACATCTACCGCTTCAGCATGTTGCACACCGCATCACCTCCCTGTCCATCCGCAATTCCGCACACAACCCATGGCCTCCCCACCAGCGCAACCATGGCGGCGGCGGCGACGGCACACGCCTCTCTGTTTCACATTCCTCTCTTCACCCATGGCTCTCCCTCCTTTCTTATTAATTTTCTGCATGGCTGCACCCTTTCCCATTCCTCTCCATCCAAATCCAAATAAAGTGCTCTCTTCATCGCCATCAACAATGGAGATCGTTGCATGCTCAATGGCTACCGTCAGGATGAAGGTGCATCCACGCCGCCGGAATGCATCGCGTTCCAATTGTTCTGGTGCCCTTTGGCTTTGAGGCTTTTTGATATGGCTTCTTCCTGGAGTTTCTTTTACTTGATTTGGGTACATGCACAATACGATTTCATTGCAGGATAACTGGAAGGACTTAATCGCTACTGTTGATTATAATTTCTTCCTTCTGTCCTGTCTCTTAGATTTGGAGAAAATTGTGTCCGCCAAGATTACAACCATATCACCACTCGCCAGCAAAACCATGTGGCTACTAAGTGGCAGCCAATAGCAAGATTTGATGTATCTAGATGAAGATATAGTGTGTATATAATATACCACCTGCTCTAGTTTTGCTTTGACGCTAAGTCGTTAAGAGAGTAAATTAGTTGTTTGTTGATATTTCAGGTAGACAGATATTATCTTTCCCATCTCCATCTGGCTATGTGATCACTTCCAGGTTATTTTTTAAAAGTCATACCTATTGATATACATTATACATTGTAATGTTTCTTTTCTAAGGTAATCTTTTATGCTTCAAATATCTCCTTTCAACAAATTTTTTTAATCCCACAATGATGCATATTAGGCCAGCAGGCTGAAACTATTCATATACACTTTCAATAATAGTCCTAGAGTGTCTCCTTTGGCTGACATGATCTTACACAGTGCCATCAATTTTATTAGATGCAATAATTCTGCTATTATAATACACTTAATCGTTATTTCTAGGTTCAAAAGTATATTTGTTAAAGATAAACATTTATATTTTACAATGGTTTTCATTTTTAGTATCTCGTTATAACCAGATATGGTCTGATTGTTTTTGTCCCCAGTATCTAAGTAACAGGTTATTATTCTTGCCTATAATGTATTCAAGAAGTACTGTCCTTTTGTTCTTGCTAGGGGCCTGTTACTATATATTCAACAGCTGTATTTATCCTTTTATTATCCTGCTGGCAGGAGTTCATGGTCTGGCAGCTAATCCTGCAGGGGTCTTGGTCGTTTCATCCCTGCCACTGATCTTTGTCGTAAGTTATGAGTACATCCAAGCACATGTCAATTTAAGCCTAATTTCCCAGCATAACTATGGCAGCTGATTGCTCAGTTGATTTCATTTATTTCTGCAGTCATATTATCGTCAGTCCATTTAGTTGTTGACCCATGCACACACAGATTCATAACTTTATGAGCTGGGGAAATAACAGTATTATTCTTCGCAATTGACAAATTTAAACTATTTCTTTGGTTTTATCTTTGTACACTTTGTATACTTCCTAATTTTTTTCTTTGCTGATGTCAATATTTCAGTTTTGTTGACACTTACAGGGCATGATCCTACATAAGTTAGTTAACATAATAAAAGAACAAATTGATTAAGAGCCTTTGGCATGAAGAATTTAGTATTTGTAACTATGTTATAAACGCTATTTTTTACGGTATAGGCTCATCTTACTATTTATTTATATGCCTTTCGAGTTTTTTTTTCTAGCCTATTGGACTGTTTTTTAACCTTTCTCCAGGGATGTTCATACAGTATACTTATTAAACTATACGTTGATGTGCCATGCTAGGGTGTTTGTCATCTACAGGCTTTTCATATATTACTTCTCTCTATGTACCTTATAGTTTTCATGCAGTGTTGCATTTTAACATCCAACAGAATGTTATCCTAATTGTTTTTCATAAATTTCCACAACAACGAGCGGGGCATCATCTAGTTTCTTTTAAAATTGCACCCACTTATACCTTATTGTGAGCACCAAAAATTGGTCCCTTTCGGATGGATTCATGCTCACCTGACGCACATCACACCTCTAATGTTTTTCCACATTTTCATCGTTCGGACTGCAACAGAAGATAACTCTTTGCAACTTGAGGCAATAACTCAAACTTTATTCAACAAGACAATAAACATGTTACATGCTCATCTATAAAGCAATCACAATGCATATGGTATAACGAAATGCGTGGATGACTCTCACAAGAGCTGACCCCAAGCACTAATCAAGTAATCACAAAGAGAGGCCAGACCCCCTGAGCTTCTCCTGGACGATGCAATCTAATTTTTTCCCCATATCTTCAGTTATATGGTTCACCCAGTCAGCTACTCTTCCTTTTCTGAAAAAACTGGAATTTCTGATATCCCTTGTGTTCCCATGGGTCACACCAATCCGATTAACTTGTAAGCTTGCCAATTTCAGGGATACCACCAATTTCTTCCTGTTTGGAAAATGGTACACCAAGGAAGCCCGCGAGCTTCCTAACAACAAGCACAGGGTCTGATTGTATTTCTTCATACTTTAAGAACATGACCTTCTCTGGTCTTTCTAGGCTTGCCCTCCAGTACTCTATTCAAAAAAGGACCGTATGGGGAGAACCCCCCGCTGAACATATTGAAACATTTAACCCGGTCTAGACTGCAATCGATTGCTAACTTATTTTCAAAGTGCCACCTTGATACAAATGTATCTTTGGGCTCCCGACATAGATACACAATTCGACAACTTTGAGATCTTGTCTCTATTGGGATAAAAGAGAGTGGCATGTGCGTGCTAAGAAGTCTTGCAGAAGGAAGTGATTCAAGGTAGTTATAGTCATTACCTTTTGTATGGATCTCTGTAGGATCGAAAACAAGAAGACAAACCAACTAGCGGGGAGATGAATAGTTGGAACACCAAAAACCAGTAACTTTTCGCGAAATAAAAATTACCTTCCCTCTGTCGCAAGCCGGTCTAACCGCAGTATCTAGGCCGGTCTGACCGCGTAGCCGGTCTGACCGCGCCACCGGTCTGGCCGCGCCGACGCCGGCGGTCTGACCGTCGGGGCCCTGGAACCGCCGTCAAAAACACGATATCAAACGGCAATACTCTCTCGAGGCCTCAAGCGATACCTACACATGAATCAACCAAGAAACCATAACCGAGCACAAGTTTTCACCAACTTGACTCATTGTCAGCACACAACAGTATTATCCACGAAAAAAAACCATCAAGAAGTCATATCCATCAAGCAAACTTAAAATCCAACAAATCAATCCGAAATCAACTCAAATCGGACACAGTCGGTCAGACCGCCACTTCAACGTCGGTCAGACCGGTCCGATAAAAATCTCCCGATTGCGTACTGTATCAAGCCGGTCAGACCACCGGTACAACTCCGGTCTGACCGGTCCATCCCGAAAAACACTTCTCAACCAAAAATTCAAATATTTATTAAACCAAATTAATAACCAATTGTTCATTATAAATTATATAATCAAAACCATTGATTTTACAATCTCCCCCTTGATGAACACATTGGAAACCCATCAAAATTATTTGTGATTTTTGTTTGAAGTATCAAGAAGCAAAAAACAACAAGTGCTCAAATTGTCTCTTTCTTTTCCTTCTCACTTTGTTCTCCCCCTTTTGACAATGAGGTCAGCAAGATATCGATTTTAAATGTGAGAGCTTTGAAATATATCTAGAGCAATACAAGGACATGTGTTGCAAGAGAAGTGAAATAAAGTCACCAACTAGGATAACAAGCATGGCACTAGAGTATAAACATGAAACAAAAATATTGCAATCAAGCTTAAGTCAGCACTAAGATTTCATGCATTCAACGATTTATAATGCAACACATCCATTAGTTACAAGGTTAGATAAAATACCCAATCATATAGACAAGAAGGTGTAAACACTCTTTCCCAAATTTATTTTCTCTATTAAAAATTGAGAATCTATCATTGAGCTTTGCTCCAAATTATTTATGAGCGTTTTACATGCCCAAATTTTATTGATTGCATAATCTCTTAATTATCTCGAGTACGTGCTTGTCGTCAAGACTGTTGCCAAGCATTCGGTACTCATTATTTTCCTCACTGCGAATATGCCTTTGTCGTCAAGACTGTTGCCAAGCATTCGGTACTCATTATTTTCCTCACTGCGAATATGTCTTTGTCGTCAAGACTGTTGCCAAAGATTACATATTCATTTTTACCTCTCATAAAGTAAACACAAGCAATTTTTCATTATTTGCACTTGAGNACAGCTGTATTTATCCTTTTATTATCCTGCTGGCAGGAGTTCATGGTCTGGCAGCTAATCCTGCAGGGGTCTTGGTCGTTTCATCCCTGCCACTGATCTTTGTCGTAAGTTATGAGTACATCCAAGCACATGTCAATTTAAGCCTAATTTCCCAGCATAACTATGGCAGCTGATTGCTCAGTTGATTTCATTTATTTCTGCAGTCATATTATCGTCAGTCCATTTAGTTGTTGACCCATGCACACACAGATTCATAACTTTATGAGCTGGGGAAATAACAGTATTATTCTTCGCAATTGACAAATTTAAACTATTTCTTTGGTTTTATCTTTGTACACTTTGTATACTTCCTAATTTTTTTCTTTGCTGATGTCAATATTTCAGTTTTGTTGACACTTACAGGGCATGATCCTACATAAGTTAGTTAACATAATAAAAGAACAAATTGATTAAGAGCCTTTGGCATGAAGAATTTAGTATTTGTAACTATGTTATAAACGCTATTTTTTACGGTATAGGCTCATCTTACTATTTATTTATATGCCTTTCGAGTTTTTTTTTCTAGCCTATTGGACTGTTTTTTAACCTTTCTCCAGGGATGTTCATACAGTATACTTATTAAACTATACGTTGATGTGCCATGCTAGGGTGTTTGTCATCTACAGGCTTTTCATATATTACTTCTCTCTATGTACCTTATAGTTTTCATGCAGTGTTGCATTTTAACATCCAACAGAATGTTATCCTAATTGTTTTTCATAAATTTCCACAACAACGAGCGGGGCATCATCTAGTTTCTTTTAAAATTGCACCCACTTATACCTTATTGTGAGCACCAAAAATTGGTCCCTTTCGGATGGATTCATGCTCACCTGACGCACATCACACCTCTAATGTTTTTCCACATTTTCATCGTTCGGACTGCAACAGAAGATAACTCTTTGCAACTTGAGGCAATAACTCAAACTTTATTCAACAAGACAATAAACATGTTACATGCTCATCTATAAAGCAATCACAATGCATATGGTATAACGAAATGCGTGGATGACTCTCACAAGAGCTGACCCCAAGCACTAATCAAGTAATCACAAAGAGAGGCCAGACCCCCTGAGCTTCTCCTGGACGATGCAATCTAATTTTTTCCCCATATCTTCAGTTATATGGTTCACCCAGTCAGCTACTCTTCCTTTTCTGAAAAAACTGGAATTTCTGATATCCCTTGTGTTCCCATGGGTCACACCAATCCGATTAACTTGTAAGCTTGCCAATTTCAGGGATACCACCAATTTCTTCCTGTTTGGAAAATGGTACACCAAGGAAGCCCGCGAGCTTCCTAACAACAAGCACAGGGTCTGATTGTATTTCTTCATACTTTAAGAACATGACCTTCTCTGGTCTTTCTAGGCTTGCCCTCCAGTACTCTATTCAAAAAAGGACCGTATGGGGAGAACCCCCCGCTGAACATATTGAAACATTTAACCCGGTCTAGACTGCAATCGATTGCTAACTTATTTTCAAAGTGCCACCTTGATACAAATGTATCTTTGGGCTCCCGACATAGATACACAATTCGACAACTTTGAGATCTTGTCTCTATTGGGATAAAAGAGAGTGGCATGTGCGTGCTAAGAAGTCTTGCAGAAGGAAGTGATTCAAGGTAGTTATAGTCATTACCTTTTGTATGGATCTCTGTAGGATCGAAAACAAGAAGACAAACCAACTAGCGGGGAGATGAATAGTTGGAACACCAAAAACCAGTAACTTTTCGCGAAATAAAAATTACCTTCCCTCTGTCGCAAGCCGGTCTAACCGCAGTATCTAGGCCGGTCTGACCGCGTAGCCGGTCTGACCGCGCCACCGGTCTGGCCGCGCCGACGCCGGCGGTCTGACCGTCGGGGCCCTGGAACCGCCGTCAAAAACACGATATCAAACGGCAATACTCTCTCGAGGCCTCAAGCGATACCTACACATGAATCAACCAAGAAACCATAACCGAGCACAAGTTTTCACCAACTTGACTCATTGTCAGCACACAACAGTATTATCCACGAATAGAAACCATCGAGAAGTTATATCCATCAAGCAAACTTAAAATCCAAGAAATCAATCCGAAATTAACTCAAATCAGACACAGTCGGTCAGACCGCCATTTCAACGTCGGTCAGACCGGTCCGATAAAAATCTCCCGATTGCGTACTGTATCAAGCCGGTCAGACCGGCGGTACAACTCCGGTCTGACCGGTCCATCCCGAAAAACACTTCTCAACCAAAAATCCAAATATCTATTAAACCAAATTAATAACCAATTGTTCATCACAAATTATATAATCAAAACCATTGACTTTACAATCTCAATGAACGGCACAACATGTTGAGGGTTGGAAGTGAGGAGGGGGTGGTCACTGAAATTGTAGCGAGACCGGTTTATGATGGCAAAGCAGAGGGCCTATAGCCAGGTTGTTCCACATTTTGGCTGCGTTGCGAGAATAATATCATCACTGCAAGGCTTGTAAAAATCTTGTGTAACAAAGATGTTTTCCAGGAACTGAGGCCTAAACCAGTAGTCCTTGTACAAGACAAGTGGCTGAGACCAGCCTTCTCTTGTTGGTAGGCTGGATATGAAGTCTCTAATGCTTTCTAATGAAGCATTCTCAGGGGCTCTCTTGGTTGAACTCTCATCTCTCTCAAATGGAATCTGTGCCATGATTGACTTGTAGAGAGCAATAAACTCTAGGTTCTCACTCGATATATATAGCAGTTCTGGGTACATTTTCAATGAAACATCGTGGTCCGCGTGGCTTACTAACTACCTCCTTTTTATAAATATTTTTGTGTGTGGTGTTATATGGATAGAAAGAGTTGAGATATGATATTTTATTCGTTTAGGTGGCAGCTGGGTTTCCAAACCAATGGAATAATTATAGTAGGTGTACGACATGTGATCTACATTTTGTTTTAAACAATTGATTATTTTGTCCTATAAGCAAATTTAACAAACCATTCATGGATCTACGTATATTAATTTGTGCAGTGTGATGACATGTCAACACACCATCATGGATCTACGTATATTATGGTTCTGTATCCGTCCCGTTAATTTTTTTTCTAGAATTTCAGTGTAAATTTAAGTTTTTTTTTCCCAAAAATGACCAAATTATTTTTTAATCACATAAGGTAGTATTGATGTGTGTGGGAAATTAAAATATATTGAAGGAATAAACCTTCATGATTTGCAAGAATATATGTAAAAAGATAGAAATTATTTGTTTTAAGAACTCTGAACTTTAGAGATTTTTTACATAGAGAGCACACTCTCATCACATAATATAGGGTTGGTTTGGTTAGTGGCTTAAATTAGTCTTACAAATATTTAAAAACTTCAGTAATTGTTGTATTTGTTTCAATTGAAGCCAAAATTTGGCAACATAGGTCATTTTAATAGTAAATTGGCCTTAACAAAATTTGTATTGCTGAGAAAGATGTATAATTTGGACGAAGATACTACTATGTCTTATATAGATGTGAATGCAAATTAATCGTATTGTTCCATGATTGGATGCACACAAAATGTACCGTGTTCTATTATTGGGGACACACAGGATCGGAATCTATTAATCTAATGATGTGACTGTCAATGCCTGGAACACAGTGCAAGATATCGTTTTTAACTATCTGGTGGCAAAGCAATTAGTACCTTTTACATTTGAATTTGTCGCAACATATATTTAGTCATCCCGCATTTAATATTCATACTGATCCCCACATCTCACAAAATCATAGCCACTTCTCACCAAAATCTTTAAATCTTTCCGAAAATAACGTATGGGTTAGTATTTTTAGACGATGAAAGTATATGATATTTTGTGATGTTTTGGTACCGTTCATTTTTTTCATGTTTGTTTTATTTTCCATACGGTTCACAAGGTTTATTCTTTCTCCTGGTTACTGTTGTTATCTTTTTCAAAATGTCATGTCCTTTTTAAAGTTTGGATACTTTAAGTTTATATGCAGAAAATTTAAACGCTCAATTCAAATTTGATTTGTTTAAAACAAAAATTGGATAAAATATTTTCTAATAAATGTTTTTATGCATATGTATAAAGTTGCAATATTTATATTTTTATATATATAGCTTTTATATATAAAAATATATTGACATTAATGTTTCTATAGTTTTCTATTTTAGTTATTACTTCCTCTATTTCATAACATTTCCTCTGTTTCAAAACGTAAGAGTTTTGATTTTTTTTCTAATATTTGACCATTTGGCTTATTTAAAAAATTATCGAAGTACCATTTATTTTGTTTGTGACTTGCTTTGTCATCAAAAATACTATAAACACATCTTATTTTTTTTATATTTATACTAAATTTTTAAATAATACAAATTGTCAAATATTAAGAAAATAATAAAAAAATTCTTACATTATAAAATGAAGCTGGATTTTGCTTTCTTCCTAACAAATCTGTCGTCTAAGAGCATTCTCAGTAGCATATCATCACATCGTCCATCCACGAAATAGCGTAAGTGGAATAAAAAACCGATTCCTGTAGATCCTCCAACCGGCCCTCCAAATTTAGCGCGTCCTCCATTTCTCTCTCCTCACGCCATCACACATTGAGCATTCTTCGGTTTTCGTCCTAGACACTCATTTTGGGCCCCTCAATACTTGGGTAGGTGCAGTTGGCCTTCTTTTAGATGTTTAATTGGATTTTTGGGCTCCAAAACTCCATAAGATCACCTGCATACAAATATTCGCAACACTTGTGGAAATGGTTAGATATAAACACTACCACTACGTTGTATGTCTTATATTTATGATTTTATGCAGACGTTAACGGCGTAACGGCGTAAAATATGTCATTAAGAGCCGTCAACACTCGTTCACTGCCATAGATGGATCTGGCGAGTGGATGGAGAAGTGGAAGTGGGGACGATGCGACATACCGGATCTGGTGGAGATGGCTTGCTGGCGATGGTGGTTGTCACCGGCAGCTCCGTCGCCCGCGTCGTGTGCTCCGTCACCGGCGTCCGCCCCTCTTGCCACGAGATCCACGACGGTGCCGCTCCATTGATCGCGCCGGTAGATCTTGCCGCGGTGCCACCGTCGCCCGCGCGTCTATGAAAGGACCTTGATGTCGCGTAGAGGAGGGAGGTGAATAGGCGTTCCTAAAAATTCATCACAACTTCATAGCAAATTAGAATCTCGGGCTTTCCGGTTCAAATCGGAATTTTTGATATGAAATCAAAACTTCCGTTCTTAACCGAAAAGTCCGGCGGATAACAAGATAAGCACTAGCTATGAAATTGGAGCTCAAACATATAACTTCTATATGAACTAAAAGGTGACTAACAAGGTATATAAGCAATGTATGAGGTCACCAAAAAGATCAACACTTCATGCAAATAGATCGGGTAATAATAAGCTCAAGCACAATATAGAAGAAGTGAGAAAGCAAACCAAGAGAGGAAACACATGATGTATTTCCCGAAGTTTGGATCCTTGAGGGGAGCACTACTCTCCGTTGAGGAGCTCCGATGAGCCGGGTCTTCACTAACCCTTTCCTCGGGGTTGCACAAATGCACTCCCCTTCCACTAGCGGTATCTCTTCCCTTCCGGAGGCGAGATCCAATCACAAAGATCCACCGGTGCACCACAAATGAATCGGTGGCTCGGAGACGACGCCTAGCCGTCTAGGTGTCCTCAACCACCAAGAGTAACAAACACAATCGAAGATTTGATTGCTATGAACTCAATGCTCAAAGTATGGAATAAAGCTCTCTTGCTCTTAACTTCTCAAACCCTCAAATCAACTTTCTCATCTACTCAAATCCCTCAAATCAATCTCTCCCCTTTTCAAATCCCTCTCCACAAATCTCTCCCCTTCTCAAATTCCTCTCACAAAGAGACACCATAAAGGTAGGGGATTTGGGGTGGCTATTTGGCTATGGATGTGGATTTGTTTCCCTCTTGAACACCTGCAAAGGATGGAGGGGGAGGAGGGCTATTTATAGCCACACACAGATTTCTGCCTAACGCGAAAGATGCTCTTTTCAGATGTTTTGAGACTCCTTTCGGAACATCCGAGAAGTGTATTTTTTCAACATCCTGACGAACCCTAACCTAGGAAAATACACTTTTCGGAACATCCGAAAAATTTTTGGAACATCTGGTCGAGAATACATAGAGCAAAACTTGACGTCGGAAGTTCTGGTCAATTTTCAGAACATCCGAGACAATCTCAGATGTTGTGAGAACATACTTAAAACGGCTATAACTCTTTGCTCGGGAGTCCGATTTCGACGTTCTTGGACTCTATGGAAAGTTTACTCAAAGGGCTACCCAACCCAACCCACAACAAGGTCTAAAACCACTCTTAGGATAGGTTAAAACTTGGGTTTCTCTCAAGGTAACACTAGGATAGGTTACTTTGAGCACCGAGAGATAAACAAATTCATCGACATTGTATCCCTCTTAATAGTACGACATTCCTATACTCAAATGTAAATAGAAAGAGAGTTATACCACTAAGAATGTCTTTGTTCCATCTTCATTCTTGCTCTTGAGGGATGTCAACGACTTCAACTCAGTTAATCAAAAGATTGATGCGAACTACTCATAGCTTCAACCAGCCTCTCACGGCACATCATGGCTAAGTCTTCACTCGCCCATCACCACCGGGTTTGGTCTCTCGGTGCCAAGTCTCTTGCTTGCCCTTCACCACCGCGTGGTCCATCGCGACGAAGTATTGCTTGCCCTTTACTGTCTTGCCATTGAAAGCCATTTTGTAAACTACATCTTCAATGTATTCTTCTTGTCAACCTTGTCTTTAGGTGTCATGATCTCACTTAAGCATCGACACCCTTTAGCAATTCTTGAGACCTATTCTTTTCATTCAACTCAATGAAATTGTTAGTACCAAAGATTTGGTTGTCAACCTCCACTTGTTGACCAACCGATCGCATATAAATGATATGAATAAATATGATGAGTATTAATCAACACCACATGTGTTATAATACTCACAAAGCTCAAATGTAATGATCCTAAATAAATGTATGTGAATAACATAGGATCAAATACATGCATAGACAAAGTATATGATTTGCTCCCCTTAAATGTATGCATACAAAATATATGTGTGAAGCAAGGTCTATGCATAATTAGAGTTGAAACTTTAGAGTTTATCCTATACAAGAATATAAGTTATTTATTGAATGTTGACACAACAATAAATGCATATATTCATCTCCATGTTCTCAAACTAAAGAGACAAAATATGATGTGGCTCAATCAAAACATTAGTCTCAATGCACAAGTAAATCACATGGAAATAATATATGTTGGCACATCAATGTATATACAGAGATTAGGGAAATACTCATATAGCTCGATCTCCATCATTGTATCCTTGTTAACATAGGTCCAACAATAATGAAGACGCTTGTATCTCAACTCATATAAAGTCCGGGAACAACCTATTTACAAATTCATAGAGAAGGTTAGTTCCACAATGTCGGTTTGTCATACATCACCAAAGCAACAATTACTCAAATTGTTGATTATAGATTTTTCGAATCTTTTCCTTTTTTGGTGATGAAATGACAACCGGATATAAAACATATAGAGTTGAGTGAAAGGTATAGAATGAGCCCCCCTTAAAGACGTGCATATATATGAATAAAGAGAGACATATGCATATGTATAAATGGAGTTCATTCTATATCTTGGACCATCAAGAGAGATAAAACACAAATATTAGGAGTTTAGTACATACCTCTGACGTTTCCAATATCATATCCAAATAAGACTTCAAATATAAATACTCATAAAGATATTAGTCTCATATAATTAGACTTGTCATTAATCACCAAAACTATAATAAAGACACTTGCACTTTTAATCTCCCACTTTTGGTGTTTGATGACAAATCTATCAATAATAACCACATTTGGATATGAAGGATAGAAGCAATGATATAAATTAACATGATACGAGAGTTTATTAGTTGATTTATATCCATGCATGTCTTGCTTGTGCATATATGATGCTATGATGAATGATGACATGCTTTCTATTCAACATAATTTGTTGGGCCTCGGCCAACCCCACCTGGGCCGGATGCATTATTTGATATCGGAGCTGGTCCCTTGTTAAAATGGGAAGAGTGATGAGGACATCCTCCACTATTACCCGCTAACAAAGACGCAACACACAAACGTCTAATACAGTTATAGTTGGGTGGCAACCGTGTGAGCCTCTGAATAATCCCACCTTACTTAGCTTGGGAGAAGTAAGGCACCTTAAAAGTAAGAAAACTGTGGGGGTCCGGACAACCTTAATTTATTGGGCATCAGCCAATCCCACTTGGGCCGGATGCATCAATTGGGCCAAATATACATGAAAGATTGATAAAATAGGGTCAAATATACAAGGTGAAAACACTCATTTATGCCATATTTAACACTGTCAACCTCACAACATACTAGGGTCACTCTTCGCCTTTAAATTTTAAAAACAGGGTTAAAATTACAAAATAAAAAAAGACCAAATCTACGGTTACACCTCAAAACAGGATCACTTATAAAATTACCCCAATTAAAAAGAAGACGTATTTATTGCACCGGGCAACCACGAACTCACGGTTGGTGACAGAGTGGAGACAACAAGCGGTGCTGTCAGGCTCTCTGCTGTATTTTATTTTTTTCTTCTAATACCATGGAAATGACACGTAATCGCCACGTTGGACAAAGACCGGGGCAACGAGCCTGGCGTGGCATCAACCCAAAAATGCCATGGGAGGTCAACTGTGGGAGTGAAAATGGAGTTTTACCCATATAAGTCCTGATTAGTTCGTGAAATTAAAATTTTAGGTATCACATCATATGTTTAATTGGATATCGGAACAAATTTTTAGATACATATGAAAAAACTAATTTCATAACTTATCTGAAAACTGTAAGACGAATTTATTAAGCTTAATTAATCTATCATTAGTACACGTGAGTTACTATAACATTTATGATTAATCATGGATTAATTAAGCTCAAAAGATTCGTCTCGCTATTTTTAAGCGAACTATACAATTAGTTTTTTTAAATCTATATTTAATACTCTATATCTATGTCGAAAGATACAATATGATGTTTTTAGACAAAACATTTTAGAAACATGTTAAACAAGGCCATATAGTTGAAACTTGGGGACCGCAAAATGGGCCTCAAATCAATAACGCTCTAATACGAAGCCTAACTAATCTTACGCATTAGTTTTCACATAGCTGAGAATAGTATAGACCGTCTGCAGCAGCGACGGCACAACAATTACGGCCGCCGCGGCGACGAGCGACATGACCACCCATGGCGACGGGAAGAAGTGCAGCACGAAGCCGCCGCACCACCAGCTCACCTTCCGCCTCCGGTGGCACGCCACCGCGTCGACCATCTCGGCGTACTCGTCGGGCAGCCGCGCGCCGACGGTCTCCTCCCCGAGCTCACGGAAGAATTCCACGACCTCAACGTCCGTCTTGCGCCTGCTCGACAGAATGCCTCGCCGCCGCAGGAACGCGGCGTCCTGCGGGCAACGCACGAGGCCCTCCATCCTCGCCACGTGCGCCGTCACGCAGGCGCCGTGCGCCCAGTGGAAGTGCTTCTCGAACGCCACCATGTTGTGCAGCACGGCGGCGCTGTACTCGTGTACCTGGAAGCACGGGATGGTCATCACCGCCACGGGGCTCGCCGTCGCGCTCCAGAACCACATGTCGAGGTCGCCGCATCCCGCCGCCGCCTTGCGAAACCACACCGCCGACCGGCAAAGCTCCATCGAGCACGGGAACAGCCGCTCCGACTCCCTCTTGATCCTCAGAAGCTTCCTCGGCGTCGACAGGATGCAGTATTTTGTCGTCGGCACGCGTGACCAGTGGAAAAGGTGTAGCACGTGGAGGAACTCGCCGGCGTCCGCCGTTGCGCCGGCGAGGCTCGCGCGTTTCGGGAGGATGTCGTCGAAGCAGCCCAGCACGAGCTCCTCGATTGATCGCCGGAGTTTCAGGTTGCTGCACGAGGCGGCGAGGAGCTTGACGGCGGCGAAGGGGATTTGGTTCTCGAGAACTAGGAGATCAAGCTTGATGTCGTCGGCGTGCTGCGACACGGCCATGTGGAGTATGAAATACTCGCGGCTGATCGACGCCGCACGCGACACGCATCCCGACTCGCAGATGTTCTTGCTGAGCATCATCCCGACGATGAGGATGAAGCAGCTGTCGAGGAGCATCATCTGGAGGAATTTATCCTGGTCGGCAAGAATCTCCGCGGCGATCTCGTCGCCGACGACGTCGTCGTCGGCGAACTCGTCGCGGAGGCGGTCGCGGTCGGCGGCGAGGGAGGCGACGTAGCGGTCGGCGTCGAGGCCGCACTGGTCCTGAAGATAGCGGAGGAAGGGGAGCTTGGCGTCGTCGGGGAAAGGGAGCCAGCCGTCGCGGCGGTGGAACGGGCCGATCGCCACGGCGCGCACGGCGTGCAGCGCGTCGACGCGGGCGCGGCGTGAGCGCGGCCGGAGGATCGTGCCCGACCGCTCGCCGAGGTACCAAAGCATCTGCGTCCGCGCGATCAGGTCTCGCAGCACGGCCGTGTTCACGCTCGACGACGTCAGCTTCCGAAGCCACTTCGTCTCCCCTCCGCCGCCGTCGACGGCGGCCGCCGCGGCACCCGATTCCTTGGTGTCCGGTGCGCCATCGACGGCAACTGCGCCACCGGCCAATTCCTTCGTCTCCGGTGCGCCGTCGAGGGCGGCCGTGGCGGCGAAATCTTTCGTCTCTGCTGCGCCATCGACGGTGGCCGTGCCGGCCAGCTCCGGTGAGATGTCGATCAAGTGGTGATCGTTGTTGGCGTTGGTTTTCGATTCCTTTGCCATTGTGAGCTTCTCTGTCCACGAATTGGGGATTTTCTCTCGGTTAAGCTTGTCTTCATTAGTTTGGATTAATCGATTACCTGACGAAAAGGGAATCTAAAAGACTAAAAGATCAACATAATGTCAACAATTTCTCAGTCATGTTCTAATTCACCAAATCGACAACTACCGGCGGCTATCTGGAATTAAAAAAGGTTAGTAATGAAGGAAATTCTATGCTTAATTCGACTATATGATGAAATAATGGAAGTAAAGAATATGAATTTTTTGTTCTGCTACCCATATGGACAAACAGAAAGAGGACGAAACTGACACCGATGGCTTCGTGAATAAAGTCGTCCGTGTTGATGTTTGCTGTCTGGTGAACTCTCTCCCAAAATTAAATAATCCATCTAAATTGACAGCGAAATAATCTCAGTCACACGCAATTGTAGGATGTTGATGGCTTGTCTGCTGTGTTGGAAGTGTTTTGATGTTGTGTGGGCTAAGAACTGGTCGTCCGATTCATCCCAATGCAGAGAACCAATGGTTGTGCTAAACTTCTAATGCTGCTCACGCCATATTTTTTTTTACATGAAACAAAAGGAGAGGGTCCTACTATATTAGTGCATATATATACATATAATATGTACACAGTTTAGTTACAACTATATTACGGATTCTCTAGCAATGTTTTACATTGTGTATAGAGATCACCTTTACTCTATGCAGCATAAGAGTAAAATCCCCCCTAAAAAGGTTTTCCACAAAGGGATAGAGGGACTAATGCAATTAAAAATCTTCTCATTTCTTCTTCTCAAGATATTCCATAAAGCTATTGTTAACACTTATACCAAGAAACCCTTCTGGAAAGTCATTTGTGCGGCAGATATCATGGTCATAACATCCAAATTTGTATCCCATTGTATATGAATAAAAAAGCCCAACATTTCTTAAAAAGGGACAAGAAAAGAAAGATACATGATATCTTCAATTTGCAGGGTGTTGCATAAAACACATTGTGTTCCTGATGAGATATTCTAATGCTTTTTTTGCATCATTTCTCTGGTGTTGAGCCTATTCATGCTGCTCACGTCATCTGCATGGAAATGTTTTAAGATTTGCTTGTACAATTTTCAAGTTGGATAAATATGCAGCCGCTGAAGTTTATGGTTTGATAGAAACAACCCTCTGTACATATTTTAATTTTTACATCAGACCTTTTTAAATTGCACTTTTGCTACAGGCGTTGGTTTTAGCTTTAATTAAGACACCACAAAAAGTGAATCTTTGGGTACTTCAAAATATATTTGAATGTGTACACTACACCATTTAATATGCATTTCCAGTTAAATAGTAGACTGAAATTGTATGTAATGACAAAAATAACCCTAGGCCCACTTGTCATCTATCCCATCTCATTGTATTTCAAAATATACCCTCTCTCTCCCTCAGCAATGGTGCTAGTGCTGCTGCCGTCGCTCTACTGCCTTCCCTCCTTTGTGGCCTTGCTTCTCCACTCTCCTCCTCTCACTCCCACGGCACTGCTTCAAAATTGGTAGAAACCATGATTCTCTCGCCACCGCAGCTTCAAAACCGACTAGAGTTGTGACCAAGAGTCCATGACTCATTGTCTCCGGTCGCCATGGCGGGCGGCACTAGACGTTGGGGGAATAGCTCGCCCCCGCTGTTCCCTCCTCTTCCCTTCGTCTGTCGACCGCCAATAAGGCCCTAGTTGCACAAATTAGGGTGGCATGGGCTGATATGGCACTAGTCGGCAGATCATGACAGGGTTCCATGGCGAGCGGGCTTTGTCACCCCGATGGCGGCATGAGAAGGGGTGAAGCCAAGGGGATTGGAGGGGGCCTGGCATCCCCCCAACAACTAGGTAAGGTACATTATTGACCAGCAAACACATATGCACCATGGCGACTAACTAATCAACTAATTAGCATGATACATATAGTTGAGATGATTATCTTACTTTAATTTGACTTAAGACTGCAAGAGCTTAAGCAATGCTACAAATCGGGCCCTATTTGTTTAGGCTTATAAGTCGGCATATAAGCTGAAAAGTTTAAACCCAAACAAACGGTTAGCTTTTATATTAGGTTTTTTAAAGCCATAAGCCACTCTTACGATGTTAAACCAAAAGTTGGTCTGGAGTATTTTTTTTGGCTTATTTGAAGTGGATGTAGAACTCTTCCGTTATAATTAAGACTTCAAAGCCACTGGTTTATAAATCGTATAAGCCAAAAAGTCTGCTTAAAAGCCTAAGCCCAAACAAAGAGAGCCATAGCTAGCTACATGTGCACATTACAGGCCAAAAATTTACCCACACATCAACCAACCTAAAGCCTAACAACCTAAAACTTTTTGCATCATGTTAGATTTTATTTGGTTCTTTACCTAGTGCTAGTTATCAATTTGAGTGGCAAGTAATTAATTTAGGTTTAAGAAGTAAATATATTAATTATAGAACCATGACTATATGAATAAATTCCAAAAGAAAATTACTATAACAAACTAAAATCAAATCTGTGTTCAATGGTATATTCAAATCCTATATTGAAAAATCGTCATTCAGTCAAACTTCCTAGTTCAACTTTTAGGTTACACTGTCCCTCATCCTGGCTCAAGCCCATCTTACTCCGCCGCCCATTCCATTCTTCCCTGTTGCTCCAGGCCAAAACAGTAGAACTAGTCTAAGCTAAGTCCTTGCCATGCCGGCCCAATGCACTAAACGGACCAAATTGGGGGCTCATATCGGTACCACCAACAAAAGTCCATTAGCCGGTCAGGGCTCGTGTTGTAGGCCAGTCCGCCCAATCACCAAACCGCACAGCCAGGTTAGAGGTCAGCCCACCAGAGCCAGTAGCCGAGGCAGACGCCCCTGCCCCGCCCTGCTCTGCCGCCGCCGCTCCTTGTGCCCGCGCCAAGCACCTGTCCATGTTGTCATCCCCACTCGTGCAGGAGTGCACGAGCCGTGTCGCACCTATACACCGGTCGCGTCCTCCCGCAGCTGAGCACATCTCACACCATACCCGGGGCGTTCGTGCAAAAATGACGTGCGCCGCAGTCGCCTGTCGCCCCCGGCCCCCACTATGACTTCCATCCCTCATCCCTCGCAGAACTCGCTCACGCCAGTGCCGAACCTGACATGCGGAGGAACAATATATATGAATCATCAACATATAAAATGTTGGAATTATTTACGAGATTAATGCCCACTTAAAGAATAATTCCTAGAAAATCACAAAAGCCCACCTCATGGGATCTTTCCTTAATTTGTTTTGTAAACTCATGGGATATTTCCTTAATTTGTTTTGGAAACTTATCGGATCTTTCCTTAATATGTTTTGGAAACTCATGGGATATTTTCTTAATTTGTTTTGGAAACTTATTGGATCTTTCCTTGCGTGAGGTGGTGTACAGTTCGGATAGGTTACGCATGCCTATCAGTTTGGTTCCGATATGGAAGGCGTACTGATCCCACGTCCTTTTTATACCGAACCGCTACCTCTACGCAAAATATGTAAAAAATAATCTAGGGTTTGCCTTTCCTCTAACTGCGCCGCTACCGTAGTCTATTCCATCCCCTCCGCCGGTGTGCACCGGCGATCGGGAGAGCACGTCTCCGGAAGCATCGTCCTCGTGAAGTCTTGCACCGGGAGAGGGCAACTAAGGTTTTTGGGAAGCACTCCGCGTGAATGCTTGCTGTTCGTCCACTATGTCTCGTCTTCCTCGTCGATCGGTTGCTGCTCGCCGTCGTCCACATCTTCCGCCGCAAGTTGTCCACGCTGCACCAAATCCTCCTCCTCAGCACAACCCTCGGTACAAGTTTACCATGTTTAATCTAGCACTACATCTATTTAATCTATTCATGTGTAGCTCGTTGGTATACATGTTTAGATTAAATCTAGTTGATCTGTTCATGCTAGTTTATCCATGTGTTGCCATGTTTTCTTTATGCAATGTCACGATTTATTTATGGGATAAATAAAATCATTATGTGCTTATATTTTCATCAATCCAAAAACCTTATTTTAGGCACTCTGATTTTTCAATGGCTGGTTTTGCCGAGGCACTGAGGCTGGATAAATTCATCGGTATGCACTTTAAGAGATGACAGATCAGGGTCACGCTGTGGCTGATGGCTATGAAGTGCTTCTGGGTTAGTACTGGCAAACCTGAAGGGATTTTATCTCCTGATCAGCAGAAAGAATTTGAGGAAGCCACTACTATGTTTGTGGAAGGCATTCTTACTGTTCTTGGTGATCGTCTTGTAGAGTCATATATGCATCTGACTGACGCTAAGGAGTTGTGGGATGCGCTGAATACCAAATTCGGTGCTACTGATGCTAGCAATGAGTTGTATGTTATGGAGCAGTTTCATGACATGAGGATGGTTGAAAACTGTTCTGTTGTTGAGCAGGCTCCTGATATACAAACCGTTGCTATGGAACTCGAACTCATTAAGTGCGCCTTATCCGACAAGTTTGTGGTAGCATGCATTATTGCGAAGCTACCTTCCTCGTGGAGAAGTTTTGGTATTGCACTCAAGCACAAAAGACAGGAGTACACCGTTGAGGGTATGATTTCGTCTCGAGCAAAGGACGTTGCGTCTAAGGGCGATGGTGGACAATCAAGTGCTAACGTGGTGCACAGGTCCTCGTCCAAGAACAACGGGAAATTCAAAGCCCAACAAACAACCAACTTCAAGAAGAAGAAGAACAACGACAATCAACAGGAGAGAACTTGCTTCGTGTGTGGCTTGCCTGGCCATCTGGCTAGAAAGTGTCAACGGGGCAAGGGGATGAAGGCACCTGTAGGACAGTCTTTTAAGTCTGTCAACATGACCATTGGCAAAACTGATGATAAAACCGGGTACGGTAATTTTCCTACTGTTCTTTTAGTTAGTCAATTTACTAATTGGTGGGTTGATACGGGAGCTAATGTACAGGTTTGTGCTGACATATCGTTGTTTACTTCTTATCAGGTCATCCGGGATTCCTCCATCCTAATGGGGAATGGGTCGCATGCTTCTATTCATGGTGTTGGCACGGTAGATCTGAAGTTTACGTCGGGAAAGATCATGCAACTGAAGAACATGCAGCATGTCCCTACTATCAACAATAATCTTGTTAGTGGTTCCCGTCTATGTAGAGACAGATTTAAGTTGATGTTTGAGTCTAATAAATTAGTCGTGTCTGAACATAGATATTTTATTGGTAAAGTCTATGAGTGCATAGGCTTGTTCCACTTTTCCCTTTCTGATTTCTGCAACAAGTCTGTGAACCATATTTGTGGCAGTGTGGATGATGAGTTTAATGTTCGGCACTCATGTTTATGTCATATTAATTTTGGTTTGATGTCTTGACCTTTTAGTATGAGTTTAATTCCTAAGTTTTCTATTATCAAAGGTTCTAAGTGTCATAGTTTTGTGCAATCAAAGCAACCTTATAAGCCTCACAAGGCTGCCGAGGAGAGAAACTTGGCACCATTACAACTCATACATTTAGATCTTTGCAAGATGAATGGTGTGTTGACGATGGGTGGAAAACGATATTTCATGACATTGATTGATGATGCTACTAGATTTTGTTATGTGTATTTTTTGAACACGAAAGTTGGGGCTCTAGACTGTTTTAAGATTTATGAGGCAAAAGTTGAGAACCAACTTGATAAAAAGATAAAAAGACTTAGGTCAGATCATGGTGGAGAATTTTTCTCAAATGAATTTGACTTATTCTGTGAGGAACATGGCATAATACATGAGAGGATGCCTCCTTATTCTCCCGAATCCAACGGGGTTGCCGAAAGAAAGAACCGCACGCTGACTGACTTGTTGAATGCTGTTGACGGCTCGTAATGATATATTTTATGCAGTCAACGCCTGCATAAAATCATAAATATAAAACATACAACATAGTGGTAGGGTTTATATCTAACCATTTCTACAAGTGTTGTGAATATTTGTATGCAGGTGATCTTATGGAGTTTTGGAGCCCAAAAACCCAATTAAACATATAAAAGAAGGCCATTGCACCATACCCAAGTATTGAGGGGCCCAAAATGAGTGTCCAGGACGAAAACCAGCCCCAACGGGCCCAGTCACGGTTCGGTCGAACCACCTAGTTCAGCGGAACTGCTACGGAGGCCTCTAGCCTAGGTCCAAGTTTGGTTCCGCAAGGACAGCATGCCAAAGTCAGTTCTGGTTGCCTCCACTGGAAGAAACCGCCATAGGATGGATACTTGGCACTTGGAGGGTGAAGATGCTCATTCGATACCTTGAAGAAAGTCCACCTCTCCAAGACACCTCCACCTATAAATACCCCTCTCATTCTTCACTTCACACACACCACAATACACTTGAGCTGAATTACAAGAGGCTCTATTGTATCTTCATACATTACAAATAGGTAGAGAGTGAAGGGAAGGTCTGAAGGAGTGCCCAAAAGTTTGGCGCTTCTCCGACTTGTATCTCAACGGATTCAGCTCTCTAGGAGTGGTTCTGGAGGAGTACCGGAGCTGTCGGTACACTCTACTCCGGGTTCGGAGTATCTTCTTCTGTAAAGTAAGTATTCGAGATCCGTTCTTTATGTTATTTAATTACTTAGTCTAAGTAAGATATATTTCCATCTTTGCGGGTTCATTGCTTACTTTGGACAAAGAAGTTTGTGCACAAGTACTAGAGTAGTAATTAATAACTTAGACGTGGTGTCTAGGTTAGAGGTTACCTTTGTTTGTTGTGTAGTCCATAGATTTGTTAGAGGTAGACAGCAGGTGGTGACAACCCTGAATCCTGTCCTAGTAATCCTCCACGTTCGGATACATCATAGAGATATAGCCGAAACCACGCTGGCAGACCAGTAGGGGTCAGTGTCCGAAGCAATAGATAGGAAGTTACCTTAACTTGGCTTGGGTAATTAAAACATATAGAAAATCCTCTCTAGCCTAGCCTAACTTATTAGTGGTTGTTGTCCTTGGATAGTCTTAGCCTAAGGTAGATTACACACGTTCCCTGAGTTTGATATCTTTTTGGGTCACCTGAAGGTGAAGTGCTACAGTGGTATTCCGTGCGCTTGCGGATTTATCTGTGATCGTAAGAAATACCAGCAAATGCCATGTTATATACCGCGAGACTATCTTAGGCATGGTGGGGAGAGGCATTGTTGACCTCGAATCATGTACTTAATAGGATTCCTAACAGAAATAAGGACAAAACACCATACGAGGTATGGATTGGGAGAAAACTATCACTTTCTTACTTGCACTACTAGGGTTTTACCCTATTGCCATAGAGATCATTGCAACAATACAAATTCAGTTGCAATACGTATGTGTTATTGCCACTATTTTATGAAATAGTTGCAATATATAGAGAATATTACCATGAATATATTGCGTTGTGATAATTTTAATTTTCGTTGCAACAGATAGTTGCTATTGCCACCATCACGCGAAATGGTTGCAATAGGTGAACAATATTTCAACGAATATCTTGTGTTGCGATAATCTAGATAATCGTTGCAATAGTTAGGGTTTTATTGCCACCATTGTACAAAAATGTTGCATTATGTGGACAATATTGCCATGAATATATTATGTTGTGATAATCCTTATTTCAGTTAAAATATGTAGGTGTTATTGCCACCATTTTAAGAAATGGTTGCAATATGTCGATAATATCGCCATAAATATTTTTGGTTGCAATAATCTTAGATTTTCCTTCCAATAGCTACTTGTGTGGATGGTGGACGAGCTCGTACTCATACTCATGTATAGTTAAATGAAAAGTATGAGAAAATTTGTCTGTATGAGCTCATAGCCCAATGGTGAGGTTGTTGCTTGGAGAGAGGAAGGTCATGGGTTTGAATCCCATAGTCTACAATATTGTAAAATTAGCAAAAAAAAATTATGAAAGCATGGCTAGTGACATGTAAACATTGGTAAAAGCTTGAAAAATTTCAAAATATTTTTTTGTCTTTTATTTGAATTTTTGACTCATCACAAATGAGTCTTATTTGATGCTAAGTTTGTTGCAAGTGATGCCTAATGCAATGTCTTATGGTGTGGCAATAGGTCTTATTGCCATGATGTTAGGCATGGCAACATATGCAATTGCAACAATGATAGCTTGTAGCAACTAATTGGTTTAGCAATACCGTGTTACATGGCAATACATACACTAATGGCACGATATTGGTTGATGCCACTAAAATCTAAAGCAATGCATTATTCCGTGGCAACTAAATACTATTGCCACCAAAAAAAAATTGTTGCAATGGACCTATTGCAATATATATATACTTGCCACAGGTCCCAACAACAGTGCCATATATAGTTGCTATTGGTACGTATTGCAACTATTTTAATCATCTTGCTATGTTTTTGTGTCGTTGCTGATGAGGACATCACTCTTTCTGATGCACACAATAC
>CM002487.1:2624522-2642726 GCA_000325765.3 Leersia perrieri | reverse complement strand
AGGTAATTTTTATTCCGCAAAAAGTTACTGGTTTTTGGTGTTCCAACTATTCACCCCATCTAGTTGGTTTGTCTTCTTGTTTTTGATCCTATATTTAAAACTATTGTGAATTATTGAATGTCATTTTTATGCTCTTTTCCATGAAATGATTTATTTTCTCTCAATTGTACTTTTTAATGTGTCCAGTTCACAATTGTTCTTTTGCAATAGACGCAGCATGAAGTTGCACCGACAAAGCAACAAGATTGTACATATCTCTAGAGCTCTGTGAATCCTTCTTCTCAAAGGTGAGCTTTGCCGTTCATGCATATGTTCACATGGCTGGTGAAATAGCGTGTTGCTTTTATGCTTGTCGTAATTCATTTCAAGGATTTGGTTATTTGAACATTTTTAATGTGTTCTGCAGAAAGTACGTAGTACACACGAGCTATTGATGTTTGGAGCATCGGGTGCATCTTTCCTGAAGTGTTGATAGGGAAGCCTTTGTTTCCTGGTAAAAATGTTGTTCATCAGTTATACTCCATGTCATGACTACTAGAAACACCAGCAAAGAGAGAGGTCCAAGATAAATTTGGCATGGTTGCTGCTGCCCTCGAGTTGGACGGCCAAGCAGTAGATGGTTGCTGCTGCCCTAGAGGTGCTGCTGATTTTAGTTCTTTTCAAGTTGCTGAACGAGTTGATCTGATGCTCGCTCCCAACAGCCACTTCTTGGGAAGTTCATTAGGAAAGAAGTCATTAATCATGCGTAATTACTCACTTACGGTCAGTAATAATATAGTTTTACGTTCAATGTTTCAAGTCTTGTCACTCAGTTTTAGTCTACTCAATATATTGTGCTATGATTTAAATTTGTGTTGTTGCCCCTGTTAAATCTCATGCAACAGAAGTCACTACTACAGAAATGATTTTTGCTGGCGGCTATCTTAGGTTTGTGCTCGCGGTAAACCCGACCGTCCAAACGAAAGGCCAGTGTTGGAAATGAGATTTTCTGGCGATTCTCCCAACCACCAACGAAGATGTCTATTTTAGGTTTGCGCTGGCGGTAAACCAAACCGCCACAAACGAAAAGCCAGTATTGGAAATAAGGTTCTCCCAACCGCCAGCAAAGACATATCTTCGCTATTGGTTCCTTAAGAGAGCCGCCAGCGTAGACATGTTTTCGCTAGCGGCTAACTTAGGGCAACCGTCAGCGAAGATATGTCTTCACTAGTGGCTCACAGTTTATGGGACATGTGGCCCGCAAGGAAAAAGAAACAAAAGCTAATGAAACGACCGCCAGGAAAAATATTGTACTGGCAGAATTCTGACACGTGGCCCGACTGCGAAGATGCTTCTGATTTTTTTTGAAAAAACTATAATATATATTATTTGTTCTTTTGTTAATTCGTGTATTTTGGAGACACATGTATAGCATGAATCTGATACTATATACATATTGTTAGTTCTTTTGTTAGTTCACGTAGTTGGCAGAATAATATATATACACGTATAGTTTCGAAGTAGCGCTATATATACATATCGATAGGAAATCGACCGACGAGAGTATACATTCGTGATCGATATATATACAATTGTCCTAGTACAATATAATGTCCGATGATAAATACATTAATCATATAACTATGTCATGGAGTCGGCTTTGGCCAGTTGGAGAGGTCGTCGTGCTCCGGCAGGGACAAAATTTTGGTCTTGTCAAAAAACCTTCCACGCTTATGGGCGCACTCACGGTGGATGAAGGAGCACATGTCCTGCTGTATTTCCTCGATTGATTTTTCATCAAGCTATCTATCTGACTTGCCATATCTTGGAAGCTGGACCCAGAGATCACGATTAATTAATGAAACTGTTAGCGAGTAATTTAACAAGTGTAAATAATGTTTGTACTTACGAGGTCATAATAATTCACGCAATATTTCCCACTGACCCTAAGAAACTCGCATACATAATATCCACAAAGTTGTTCCCACCGGTTGCTTGTGACACTTTCAACACTAATTTTAAGGTATATCACTAAATTAAAAAGATACCACATAACAAGCTTGGGAATCTTCCTCTTGTTGTTGTCTTCTACCTCATCAGCGGGAACATCCTGACCATCATACTGGCTACGACTTGGTCTGTATCGACTAGTGTTGTACGTTGGGCATGTGTCCAAATTCTCATACCCATTAAGGAGCAGAGTACAATGGTTAACACACGCATGTATTCTCCGCACACCAGTGACAACGGGCAAATAAGCTTCTTCGCTTCATAGGTGCTGGTAGGCAGGGAGTTGGGTTGCGGAAACATTTTCTTCAACAAAACCAACAAATCGCGGAAACTACTGTTGGAATTAACCGTTTCTGGCCTTCAATCTTATAAGTTCAAGCACAGTTCGTAACAATGTGAAATCCTTTTGGCAACCCTTTGCCTCATCATACAAAAAATCCTTTGATGCCTTCTGTAATGTATCGAAATTCTCCATCCCACGAGAGGACCTAACTAAAACCTCTGGTTCAGCGTGACGCAACATCTCCTACGAATCAAAATTACCGGCATCTTGACCAACATTATGCTCTTCTTCTTCTTCTCCTCCTCCTCCTCCTCCTTCTCCCCCTTCTTCGTCTTCTTCTTCTTCCCCTACTATTGTGAAATTCTCCTTCTAAGTGTGTACATCGGGCCTTTTAAACTCATGGTTGAGAATTTGCTTGCTTGGGATCCGAACTTGATTGTTAGAGATCTCTCTGTGGTGTGACCAATTTGTGTAGCCTTCTACGAATCCATGCGTCACCAAGTGCTGCTCGATTACAAATGGATCGATCCATATTTTCTGATTTTTACAGTGCGTGCATGGACACCTAATATCCTTCGTCTTCTTAGATGCAGCATTCTTCTTAGCAGTTGTCATGAACATGTCGACTCCTTCAATATATGACGCACGATATCTCTCTCTATACATCCATTCTCTGTCCGCCATCTATACATTAAATGTGAAAAATTAAATTATTAGTTCTAACCAATATGTACAATAATATCTACAAAAAATTCGAGAGCCAAGAATCATGCAACATACAATTATCTTAATTGATTTAAACCATGCAACATAGAATAAAAAATTTACTAAAATACCCTCACCCCTCTCTTCATCTTCCTTCTAGAAGCTCTTTTCTCTTCTCTTCTAGAAGAGAAATAGATCTAGATCTGAAAATCTCAAACTGCAGATCCACTATATATAAATCCATAAAAAATAGAGGGTACATGGAATATCTATAATGCATAAAATCTATTAGAAAGTTTTCCCACTTTAAGCCTCCAACAAAAGATAAAAATTGAAATATTTTACCTCCATGCCACTAATTCTTCCCATGAAAAATCTCAAGATAGAAAAAAAAATGAAAAAAAATTTGACAAATAGAGAGAGAATATGCAGTACTTACATCTGGTGCAATATATATTTCAAATAATTTGAGATGAAAACCTTCCCCCCTTGTTTGTATTCACAGGAGAGAGAAAATCCACCTTGGAATGAGCCCGGCAGAACTGTAACTAGCCTTATATACTTTCAATATTTTTGCTGGCAGTGAACATATGTTGGTTTGAGTCGAACCGCCACCAAAAAAAGAAAATCTATGGCGGCGCATTATATGGACCGCCAGGGAAGATATCTCAATCTTTGCTAGCGGCTGGAGTACGTCATCCACCAGCGAAGAAACTTGTTTTCGCTGACAGTTTGTTATGACGACCGCCAGTGAAAATATCGGTCTTTCTCTAGCGGCCGGCTTATGTTGGCCGCCAGTGAAGACAGGTTTTCGCTGGCGGTTCATAGCATTCCACCCCCCGTTTTTTGCGCTGGCAGTTTTTCGTCTTAGCCGCCATAAAAAATAATTCCCTAACACCAGCAAAAATCATTTCTGTAGTAGTGAGTGCATTATCATGTATTTTTTTTCCATTTCCTTATTGTTTTGAATCATGGAACATTTTTTAATGATGTATTCATACTTTTTTTTTACTGAAACTGTTCATGCTTATCTTTGTACTGTATGTGGATTCCTCTTAGTATGAGTTTGCTGCTTGCCTACAGGGCGGGACAATTTTTGTTAAGTCAAATTTTGGATTGAAATAATTTCTATTCATTCGGATATGAAAGATCAGAATATGCACGTCTTACCGCATATTTATGTTCTACAATTACTTTTTTAGTTTATATAAGATGTAGGGAAAAGATTTTTTTTAGATAATGAGATGAAGGGAACAGATAATCTATAATAGATTTTTTTTTCATATAATAGCGCGCGGCGTGTCGCCACACGTTCCCTTCTAGTGATCATCAAGAGTACAGACGAATGAAGCACAATAAAGTTGCATCTTTCATGCATCATATTGTGAACAAGACTGTTTTTGTTGGCAATTTTCAGCTGCTATGACCACGACACTACCACAGAAAACCATATTAGTGCCGTCATATCAGTGCCGCTTTTTAAAATCTGGCACTAATAATATAGATCCAGCCTAAAAACTCTCAAATGGTGGCCCCTCTACTAGAACTGGCACTGATGACCCCTTATTGGTGTCAGTTGGTGTAAAATACCGGTACTAATGATGGACGTATCATCAGTGACAGTTCATGGCTCCGACCGGCACTCATAGTTCATATTTTTCCGGTTTTTTAAGATAAGCTGGTACTAATTAAGTTTTATTAGCGTTGGTTTATAGTTAAAACGGTACTAATGATAATCTCATCATTAGTGTCGGTTTTAATTATAAACCGGTACTAATCAATAAAATATTTGTACCGGAATTTAAAATAAACTGCTACTGAAAAGATAGCGAGCCGACCGCAGGGTGGAGCATTCTCCACGCGTTTGATTTTATCCCCTCCCAGCCGCTCATCCGCATATTTCCCCATCCTTTCGCTCGTTCTCTCCCCTCCGATGGACTGAAGCAAGGCGCGCGACGGCGGCGGCCAGGCGAGCGAGCGGCATCGGCTGGCGTGCGGTGGGCAGGCTACGACGGTGGGCCAGACGGGTGAGCAGGCCACCGCCGGGCGAGCAGCAGCGGTCGGCCAGGCTTGTAGCTACATCGACCGGCGTGCAGCAGGTAGGTGGGAGAGTGGTCGGGTCGCCGCTGGGCGGGCAACGATAGTGCGCCAGGCGTGCGGCAGCCAGGAGGGAGAGCCGACCGCCGTCGGGCGGTGCGCAGGCGTGCGGCGGCCATGTGGGAGAGCGGGCCACCATCGGGATGACGTCGGTGGTGCACAGGCGGGCGGCGGCGAGGCGGGTGAGCAGGCCACCGCTGGGCTGGTGACGGCGGTTGGCTAGGGGAGCGGCGAGGCCGCACGCATGCAGGTGAGCGGGCGATGGCAGTGACAACGATTGTGTGCGGTGACGGCAACGGAATCAACTGAGTTCTCATCAGTTTTCTTTCTTATTGAGCCTAGATTATGTTCTTCTTGTTCCTTGTGGATTCATTTCCTCTTCTTGTTGATTTAGTTAAGAGCTTGTTGTATGGGGGATTAATGGGACGCGGATTAAATGAATTGATTAATCATTGATGATGGGCCGGTCGAAGCATCGGCTAACTGAGCCGATTCTTCGAGCTTGCCCATTTTTTTTTGGCGCATGAATCCTTTTTTTGCCGGTTCTACAGCCGGCACTGTTTTCATCTCCTTATTTGTTTCCCTTCATTTGCCGGTTGAAAAACCGGCACAAATGCTGATTATCAACCGTTACAAATACCTATTTCTGTGGTAGTGCGACAGGCATAGTTTCCAAAGCAAAAGCAAAAAAAATGGAGTTCCAATATTGTTGGCCAAACACAGTTGTTGGGGCTGGTACCTCGACCACCCCAGGCTCCCAGTAGTTTCGAATTAACCTTTAGTCAAGAGTTCATTTGCAGGATTCGGAGAAAGAGGATCCACTTCGAACATGCATTCGAAGTAGAAAAGCGCAGCCACGAGGACAGGACAGGAGGAGATAGACGATTCGCTACTACCAGGCCCTCGAACCGGCATTTGAGAGGTGCTGGAAAGATTAAAGCAGCGATGGACAGGCATTCGAATGGGGGCTACATGCCCCTCGCCAACAAGAAAGGGACAAGGAGCAGGCAACCATGGGACCACTGTAACATTTGTAGTAAGGCCATCACATCATGTAAAGACAGCCTGGTTAAGTGGTGCCCACTATGTAAGGTGAATTGATAAATTTGCCCTTCATGTTGTAACAACCCTCAGGCTATACTTGTAACTTCCCCCATCGGTATTCGAGCCCTATATACTAGGGGCCTTGGCTACCTGAGAAGGGGTGTTTTTTTGGAAGCAGAGAGTAAGGACGAGACCAGTGAGAACGAGCAATAGTCGCACCTTGCTTGTACTAAGAAGTAGTGAATCACATTCGAGAGTGTCTTTGTGTTCTTTAGAGACGTCTTCCCAGTTCGAACCTATCAATTATCTTGTTGAAGGGTAGAGCTTCGATAACAGTAATTGCTAACAATTGATAACTCTGATGGTCATCCAACAACATCGAGGATTGCATTCATGAAAGCATAATATCATGGGAATCATTTACAGCAGAAATAAATTCTTTTCATAATAATATTGAAACTATATAAAGCACATCCCACCTAAGTCCTGCCTATGCACCCATAAAAGAATCGAGTATTAAATGATTTTATATAATCTGAAGTAAAAATGGAAGAAAAATCCTGCAGCAGATCTGTCCAGGACCACGTAAACCAACTCTCAAGCAAACAACCGCAATTGAGTACATCTCTGTGCTAATGATATTCAGATCTTCAGATCTGCAGCAGTCATCACAACAAACCTATCCTATCATAGCTTGTGGATTAGTCTTGCTCAGTTGGAGAGCCCTCGCGACACCCTCCCCTGCCTCCCCCTGCCTCACCGCCGCCAGGACGGCAGCACGGGGCTCTCGTCTCCCGTTCGTGCTGCGCCGTTGGAGTGTCGGCGAGGTCGCGACGGTGAGAAGACGGCGACGCCAATGGAGGTCAGATCCGGAGGTGCCACAGCCAGATTTGGGTGTCCCATGGCCGGATCTGGAGCGTGGTCCTAGATCCGGCGCAGAGCGCGCGTCGACGGCAACGGCGTGCGCGAGACGGAGCGGTGGAGGAGGTGCGTGTATGACGGCGCAGTGGAGGAGGCACGACAGTGGCGTGGATCCACACCTCCCGGCCGGCCTTGGTAGGTGAGCACCAAAAGGTGGCTGTGGACGGCGACCATAGCATGAGGCGGTGGCACGGAGCTAGTTCAGTCTTGCTGGCATGACGGCAACGGCCGGAGTTGGGCTACTCGGCTGGCTGGGTCGACCCGTTGGATTGGGGGCTTGGTGCGAAGGCACTAAACCCGCGGTGACATCGGCTTCAGTAGCCCAGGAATGTAGGCGTGGAGGCATCGATCAACCTGGGTGGCGCCAGCGGTGTGGAGCCTGCGAGCTGGTCAGCAGTGGTGTCAACTTCGAGGGGCGTCTGACATTGCAGGGAGGAGCCGTGGAATGGTTGTGGTGGCGGCGATAGAATGTCGACGCGTGGAGATAGGCGAGGCGACAACACTTTGTTCGGACAATTTGAGGCAGTACATTGCGAGTTGTCTGTGTAAAGCGGAGACGATGGTGGCGCCATGAGGTGGGCGTTGCAAGCCTTCGGTGGCCCCTAATCCAGACGATCGTTCTCTTGGACAGCGTGCCGTCTCAAGATGGCCACGTTCGGAAGGCTAGTGGGGGGGAGAGGGGATCCATTCTTCTCTTTCACCCTCTCCCCATTGGACCCAACAGTGTGGATGGATCGAGGGCGCGCCAAAGTTTGGACTCCTTATTGATGGTTGGTCAACGACGAGGTGCCGATGTGGTGCTACGCGTGGAAGGTTGCTGAATGGTGGTGGCTTCTAAGCTCGATGATCGCTCTATGGCACGGGAGGATTGATTGATTACGTACGAAAGTCTAGCCTTTGGGCAGGAACGGCGTCGCCTATGGGCGTCGTCCTCCTCTTGAGGCATTGCTGTGTAATCCCATCCTTTCCAGCGGGTTTCTTCAGGATCGGCGGCAGCGGCGCAATCGTCATTCCCTTGTTGGAGGCGTCGCTTTGAAGAACCCGTACCTTATGAGTGCCAAGGGGCTGGTTTGGGTTTCAGTAGCAAGGGCTCTGTTGTAAACGCATGGTGTGTGTTTTTTTTCCTTCCTAATTCTGTTCTTCTGTGGGCCATAATCTTGTACCTTTTCTCCTTCTCTGTCAATATATCAATATATATGTGAGGCAAAGCTTTTGCCCTTCTTTCAAAAAAACCTATCCTATCATTAAAGCTAGGTCGTTTCTACAAAGGTGTAAAAGCTAGTTGCTACAGCCATTCATCCAAGCCTGTAGATTACAGAACATGCATCTACGGGCTACTTGCACGATTGCTAAGAAATCAGCTGGTTTGCCATTGCCATGGCCTCTTAGAGCAAACCCAATAGCTTATCTATCCTATCCTCCATCTCAAATATAAAGTACGTGTGAGAAAAATATTGCTCCAGTAGATACTCCACTACATCATCCAAAAATAGAGCATCATCCATATTGGAGAAAGAATATCCAAATATGGAGGTTCTCTCTATTCCCTCCATATTTGAAGCAAGCAACATGATAGAAGAAGAGGAGGGAGGTTGTTGGAAAATATTATTAAAATATAAAAGATTGGAGTATGGATGGTGTAGTATGTATGATCTCTTGGAGTGCATGAAGATATAGAAGAGTAATACTTTTTGCATTATCATCTAAATAGACATATGGAGGATCAATTATAGATGAGCTCTTATGTTTGCTCTTAGAGCATCTCCAACAACCATGCCAAATCTCACTCTCCATTTGCTCATTTGGCATACTTTCCCAAAAAAATTGCTCTCCATTTGGTTATTCATTCCAACACCCTTTTTATTTTAACTTGTCAAATCCCACGAAAGAGAAGAGGTCGTCTCCCTCCCGTCGCCCCCACGCCGCAGCTCCTGTCCCGGCGGCCTACATCCTCACAGGTGCAAGCGGAAGCACTAGGAGCTAGCTGGGGTGCGCGGCGAGGCGGCTGCTCCACTCGCCGCCATGGCCGCTGTCCCAGGTGACTCGCCGCGATGGTCGGGATGTACTAGCAGCAGCTCGTTGACGACTCTTTCCCCTTGGCGGCGGCCACTGCAGCGACCAGCCTTGGCACGTGCCCACCTTTGCCTCAACATCGTTGTCAGCTGCAGTTGTAGCCTCGCCGCTGGCGTAGGCTGACGGGTACAGAAGAAGCCGCGGTGGTTGTTCAAGGCGCTCGTGGGGGAGATCCTGCTCCGCAGTGCTGGAGTTGGCAACGTCGTCAGCTTTGGCGGTGGCGACCTCCCGTCGGCCCCAGCCTCACAGCTCCTGTCGGAGGGCGCGTGTACCGGGAGCAGGTGGCGGCGTGACTTGCGTGGAGGAGAAGCGCAGACGGCAGCGGCGGTGGCGCTGGGAGATGCTTTCAGTGCACGCGGAAGGAGAGTGGGCAGGGGAAAGGAGAAAAAAGAAGGGTAAAAACTAATTATGACGTGGGTTCCACAGTTGGCAATTGGGTTTGGCATGCAGATTTGGCCATCTCGTGGGCTCATTTGGCCACTTGGATAGCATCTCAAATGAGATGGAGAGGCCGTTGGGTTGGGCTTTTTTTTCTCTTTTATGCTAGATTTGGTATTGGCAAGGTATTTAGGGTGTGTTTGGTTTAGAAATGAGGTGGGATGGGTTGGATTCATTCCTAATTTTAAGGATGGAACGGTTTTATTTTTATGTTTGGTTGGAAGGGATAGGATAGTTTTTTTTTTTTTAAGTTGTGGGATAGCGATGGAACCAGAATATAAGGGTGAAAACATCCTTAGCCTCTTCCAGCCGTCCCATCTCCTCGTCGGTCGTCCCCATCCTCCCAATCCGTGTCGGCTGCCTACTTCCTCCCCTTCCTCCAGCGCGGGCCAGCGTCCTCGCCGTCCTCCACCGCGGCAACAGCGGTCCAAGCTCAAAGCTCGCGCAGGCGGCGGACGGAGCGTGAGACGCGCGAGGGGGCGCGGACGGCGGCGGGCAGAGCTCGAGCAGCATGGCGGGCAGCGGTGGCTGGAGTTCGAACAACACGACGGAGGCAGCGGTTGGTCGATCTGGTATGGCTGCAGCGCGGCGGTGCCAGAGCTCGTGGCGGCGACGCGGCGATACGGGCGGCGGTGGCTAGATCTGCGTGCGTATTTCCTTCCGTGAGTTCGGTCAGCAATCATGCGCGCGGAGGAGGCGGCCGTGCGCACAGGGGGCGGAGAACTCAGGGACGGCAGGCGGGCGGGGAGCTCGTCGGCAGTGTGACGGCTGGCGGACTCGGCAACGGACGCGCTGACACAGTAGGTCACGGAGGTGACGCCGTTCGCTCCGTCGGAAAGGAACGAAGCAGTCCCGCAGATTTTGCGGTAAAAGTTGGTTCCGAATATTTGCAGAACTGTTCGAACCGACCCAACCCACTCCATCGCACAACCAAACTCCCTAAAAATTGGTATGATCGGGTCCGACCCACTCCATCCCATAAACCAAACACATTATTAGAGAGGTTGTTGGAGATGCTCTTAGAAATTTAGGATTAATTCAGAAATTAGGATCATATTCCAACGGCTTCATCACTAAATACTTAGCATATATACATCACATATTCATCAATCACATCTCGATTGGAGTCGATAGGCATTCACGATAAATAGAAGATTTCACAAGTAAACACTTCATGGGAAATTGAACTTGTAATGGCCATCATACATCAAATTTAATTATTATTCAAGAAGTATATGAAATCCATATGAGTTAGGCCCTGCTTATTTCACCTTGGGATTATTATATTCCAGATTACTAGGAGTAAACTTAAAAAACAGACAGCTTATTAAAGTAGCTTATTAAAATCTAGAGCTTAGATTGTTATAATCAGATAAGCTTATTTAGGTAAGCTTTTTCCAGATTATTGGGTGTAAAATTACCCACCATACCACCCACCCCTTAAACTTGCAAACCCAATAATCTGGCTGTAATAATTTAGGAAAGAAACAACTCAGAGCTAGCTTATTGTATGGCAAATTATAAAAATCTAGCTTATAATAATCTGGCTCAATAATCTAGATTATAATTATTTTAATCTGAAAGAAACATGACCTTAATCAACTCCTATTACCTGCTAACATATTGTTTCATGGTCTGTATAAGTGTTAATGTTTTTTCAGGTTTAGTTCTGAATATGTGCACCCACTATTTCTCTGCCGCAGCAAGTACTACTACCTGCTCATCTTCAGAAGGCAATAATTGGCCACCAGTTTTAGAGAAAAAAAATCTTTCCTAGAATTCAAGGAAATCAAACTCCTATAGATCGCACTTATTCTCACATGGAAAATCGCAATGGACACAATAATACCAATAAATACATATAATAACAGTGGTTTCAAAGTTATAATTCCACAATAGGATGGTTGCATCCATGATGAATCTAGTGTCATGTCACAGTTAAAGCAATACACTTGTTTAACAGCTTCAACTATCAAAAGAGTTTTTAACCATAAAAAACAGAGTTTTCCTCGCCAAAAGTGAAATCTAGTACTTGAAACTAATTCATTCATTCAAAAGTCTTCTTTCCACTGATCAAGTACAAACTGAGGTAATTAATTAATTCTCCGACACATGTATAAAGATGCATGTTCCATATATCAAAAGACTGACAGCTTGAAAAATGGTTGCAACCGTTGAATATTACTGAAGAAATTATTTAAGCTCACATGGACAATCACAATAGACACACAAAAAAAAGGGAAACGTACGAATCATCAATAACCCACCTAAATTCTAGTTTTTTCAGCAGATCAAGAATCAACAAGAACTAGCCCGTTAATCTATAAACAAACAGATCAACATTTTTCTTAAACTACTGCTACAGCATTATATGGTTTTACCCCTCGCTTAACGAGTACCATTTCTCGACTAGTGGAGGTTGGCCTATTGTTTTGTTTTCCCGAGTCATTTGGTGCCAAAATTCCAGTTGGCCACGCGGGTTCCCAAAGGTGAGTTTGACTATTTGCAATTGTATTACTATCAAGTGATCTTACTGTCTCTCGACCTCGGAAGTAATTGGTTGGATCGACCATTTTTGGCCGAAGGGGCTCGTCCAAACCTCTTGGTAGGATGGCAATTGTAATGTGGTCGCTACTCAAATTTCAAGACATAGTCATTAGGGTCCTGGGTCACTACCAACGGATTTCAATCTATCTCATTTTAGGCACTAAAACAGTAGGTGGCTAAAAGAAACAAATGTTGGCAGGAACTAAGGTTCTGTCCAGCACAATATATAGTGACAACTGAGTTGAACGACCCACTCGGATGGCTATATGAAAACAAATTCTTGTACCATCTACTTCCTGGGTAAGTCATCTACCCCCTTAAATTTTTAAGCATTTTAGGACAACTAAATCATTCTAAGAGAATTTATTAAGTTGGTTAATGCAGTGCTGTATTGGTTAGTTCCAGTGAGTTGTACGATTTTTAAATGTATGCAAAACAGAACCAAAAATTACACAAAAATTCCTAATGCATCCTACAGTAGTGTACTGCATGATGACAAAAATTCACAAATTTATGATCTGTGGTTTGGCCTACACAATATTATTAATTCTTTTGTCTACAGATTCCAGCAAACAAGCAATCCAAAGCAAACAATTCATTTGGGCAAGTTATGGGCTTTCTAAATTCACCAAACTTTTTCTACACACAGCTAAGTTGATCTACAAACTCTCCATGTTCAGGGGTTGTTAGGTTCAGAATCTATAGCGAGCAAACAAATTCAAAATTCTGCATCCTACACCCGTTCTACCCACTTCTAGGCCATAACGGTTTCGCTTTTGACATCATCGTGTAAGTTGGAAGGTGGGATCAACATTTTAAGTTTAACACAGAAGTAATATTACAAATGTCTGATGCTAATAAGTTTGCTCATGTCATTGAAAATCCTATGCTTAAACTAGTTGGCATAAGCATTTTGGAGCAAAAATGGGATTCTCTTATAGGAGGGTGTTGACGCTCATTATTGCAACATTTTAACCGTCAATTTAACTAAAATAATGAAGAGTTGGGTATGCTTGCAATGTATGTTTATTTCAGAATAACCTATTTCCACTTGTACTTGGACAATATTTACTTGTAGAGAAAATATATCAAAATAGAGAAGATAAGTGGGAGAAAACCTCACTCTCAAGCAAGCTTGTGGATGAGAGGGCCACCTGGCAGGACAGATGTCGAGTGACCGCCATTGCAACTGCCAACCGTCATGAGGGCCCACTTCTCAGAAACTGGAGAAGGTTGGAGGCCAGAGTGGTTCGGCTGAACCAGGCTCGGCGCCGATCTCTCTTCCACGTGTAGGCTCCAAATGCTCTCCTGATGGCGGTTACGAAGGGCAATGTGGTCAATTCGCATCAGAGTTACCGCCACTTGAAGCCTATTTAAGGAGGACCTCACTTATTCTCCAACACACACCAAAGCAAGAAATCAAACTCACTCTACCTGTAGTATTAGTCTAGTAGAAGTAAGAATAGAATAGTTCTAGTTTAAGAAAGACTTCGGAGAAATTCGGGTAAAGTTCTACTTTGCTTTCTACTTCTTTTGTAAGACTTTCAATACTTTAGTATAGTTATCTTTATACAATTGCGGTAGCCTAGTCCAATCATAGACTAGTCTTGCCAACTTTAGCATTTATATGATTAGTATATCAGTGTGGTTATATTTATTTGGGATTTGCATTGGTGCGGGTATAATGTCTAGGAACTTGGTTAGTATTCAACTTAGGTTAGTCCTGGTAATATTAAGCTGGAACTTAGATACTCTACTTCAATTGCAAGGCTGTAGAGTAGGGAGTGATGGCTTAGACATGGTGTCTAGGCTGGATATTACAATTTTTTGGGCGATTATACTCTGGGTGTGTTTGTGGGCCGCCGATGGTGACAGCTCGGTACGGGTGTCTCCCCCGTAGTATAGTTTCCTAAATGTAATTTCCTGGGGTTAGATGGACCTCCGCATTTAACTTTGGTTGAATGATTATGACAGTCTGTCGTAAGTAATTCGGCAGGCCGGGGTAACTTTGCGAAGCACCGGGAGGGCATAGCTAGGTCTAGGCTTAGTTATAGCTAAATTGTAAGGAGGGTACACCACACTATTGTATACTGGTTAGAAGATGTTAGAGTGTTGTATAAAGTAAAAAAATAGAACTATACTATGACTACTCTTACTTAGACTAATTTAGGATTGATATAGAGTTTAGCTAGATCCTTTGCTTGTGTCATTCTACCCAAAATATATTTCTTACCCCTGTCTAGAACTATGACTTATACCTGTGTATGTATTTTAATAGAATGATTACACTTTATAAATCTTCCCTTGGGATTAAATAAATACGATACCTTGGAATACTCCCGGGTGAAATGCTACAATGATATATCCGTGCGCTTGCGGATTGATTTGTGCCAAACCATAGATCATCATTGATTATTTCAAGTTGCCGTCGTTGGGAACTTTGTTCCTAAGGATGGCAATAAGAAATACCAATAAAGGGCTTGGCATAATCTTTTAGTACCATATTCTAAACAAGTTGGCACTAGTTTTAAGTAATTTCGATGGTGTGATCACTGGATTTACGGAGATATAAACAAAATTCATGTAAAGGGTTCCGTAACCTATAGAACAAGATGAGTGAAATCATTTTCAATATAAGTTTCCACCCAGGAAGAGGAGATAGCTAGAAGTAAAGTTTTCACAAGTAGTTGTTCGGAAAAAAATTTTAGAAGCCGAGCTACGATCATTCCCACCGGGGCTACCTACAGTCGGTCTTGGCTCTAATACCACCCCTGTGAGGACCGCCCTAGAATCCAAGTGGTGTACTCGTTTGAGATATGTCAGCGCAAAATATCTAGGGAATGATCTCGAATATGAACCAAATAAGTACGGTAACCATCCGTCCTCATCGCAGCCCCTAACACATCTAAAAAGATTAAACTACAGGGACTCTGAGCATCGGACTCGAAATAAAAGACGTAACTAGAGAAATAGCCACACCAGTCACCTACGTCATATGCTCGTCGACCACTCGATAGGGGCGACGACAAACATACCCCGGGGACTCAATCTCAACAAAGGCTATTTCCCGGTTGCGGCATTTATTCCCGATCCAATCCTCGTATGTGCTAGCTGGCCAGTAATATAACTAGCCCACGCAAATCATCTCAAGAGATGACATCGAAAGTAAATGGATCTAAGCATAAGCATAAATTTAAGTCCTAAATAAGCTAGAATATAGTCACAAAAAAAGCTAGAATATAACATTGGCCTTACGCCATAATGTACGATGGCTCAGCGGCAAGCGGGTTACCCAACTCCACAGGCATGCCGACTAGGGTAGACCCTACTGATCCATCGATCCTAGGAAACTCGGCACACAAGCTGCGAAGACCTCCAATCAACAATCAATTCCTGCAGCAAGGTTGGAGACAATACAAATACAAAGCAAGACTTAGTACATTTATCGAGTTAATGTATTGGCAAGGTAAGAGCAAACCTAATATGCTACATGCTAGCTTGATATCAAGGATTTCGACTGTGTCTAGGTTTCTTTGCATAAAGACAAATTTATTTCACAATACAAGTATATGGTGTTGCAATTGGAAATTGTAAAGCATTTTGCAACATGTATGAGTAATAAAGCATGTGTCCATATCATATAGACATAAGAATAAATACCTTCATTTCACTTTCACAAGATCAAGTTGAAAGCATAAATCTATACTCATGGCAAGTCCCTAAGTCGCTTATGACTGTGAGCACAGCTAACCAGTTAGTTTTGACTCTATAGAGTTTGTACAAGTCCACACGATGCGATAGAAGCCCTAGAGGGTTACACCTTAGGGGTTTCGATGCCTCGCTAGCACCACCCACACTCTCACGTTGAGTGTGGCCTAGAGGTCACAACGTAGCCATTACATTGCCTGAGACCTAGCCTTGCACCAGCACGATGCGTGTTACTCCACACTACACCTAGGATGCAAAGTCACTAGGAGGTGGGTGTTGGTATTTCTTATTGTTATCCTTGGAAACATAATTCCCAACGACGGCGACTCAAAATGTCAATGGGTAATCTATGGTTTTACTAAAATGAATCCGCAAGCGCATGGATATATCATTGTAGCATTTCACCAGGAAGTATTCCAAGGTATTGTATTTATTTAATCCCAAGGAAAGATTTGTAAGGTATAACCTTTCTAGTAGTTTACATACACTTGCATATGTTATAGTTTTAAACAGGGGTAAGATATAATCTTGGGTAGAGTGACACAAGCAAAGGACTAAGCTAACTCTATATCAATGCTAAAATAGTCTAAGCAAGAATAGTCCTAGAAATGTTCTATTTTTTACTTATATTATGCAACATCCTAGCATATACTAACTAGCATACAACAGTGTAAATCCTTACAATACAGCTATAGCTAAGTCGTAACCTAACTATGCCCTCCCGGTACTTCGCAAAGTTATCCCGGACTACCGAGTTCCTTACGACAGCCTGCCATAACTATCCAACCGAAGGTAGACACAGAGGTGTATCTATCCTCAGGAATTGACATGTAGGAATATATACTACGGGACAGACACCCGTACTGAGCTGTCACCATCGGTGGCTCGCAAACACACCCAGAGTATATATACCCAAATAATAATAAGATCCAGCCTAGACACCATGCCTATAGCATCACTCTCTACTCTACAGCCTTGCAATTGAAGTAGAATATGTAAGTTCAAGATTTATATCCCTTGGCCTAGCCTAAGTAGATTACTAACTCAATTGTTAGACATTGTATCTGCACCAATGCAAATCCCAGATAATGTAACTACACAAAGTTGAACCATTGGAAAGTAGACTTCAAGACCTTTAAAACGGTAGGTCATTTATAAAAAAAACCAACAGAAAACTCTAGAAATTCATAATTAAATAGAGAATACAGAAAACTTACCCCTCTCTACTAAAACTTCAATAACTCTCTGGTGAGAAATCCAAACGTCTTGGAAGTTGACCCATTAGAAACTAGACTTCAAGTCCTTTAAAACGGTAAGTCATTTATAAAAAACAACCAGCGTTTACCTCTACAAATATCTCCATAAATTCGCAGCAGAATACAGACTAAGTTGCACTTTGAAAGTGTGGCTTAACACCGAGGGTGAGTCGCATTTTGAAAGTGTGGCTTACTCTCAGAGCTAAGCCACACTCTAAAAGTGTGGGTTAGCAGGGGTTAAGCCGCATTTTCAGAGTGCGGTTTTACTATTTTTGTAATTTTGGGAAAATAGTTTTTAATGTGGTATTTTTTATTTTTTATTAATGAAAAGCCCACCCCTTTGCTCTCGTTCTCGTTACTTCTCTTGATCTTTGATATCGCGCACCATGGCTGCTGCTTCATCAACCCCTTCTTCTGGTCTTTGTATTTTGTTTTCTATTTCCTTACCACTCATAAATAACTATTTACTTTTTTAAGTTTGTGTGATGAAAAAATTGGTAGGTTTACCCTGCCCCTCAAAAAAATCCATTTTTCAAGGTAATTAATTCTTCTCAATTAGCTTTTAGATCATTTTTGGGTTTATGGCTCTGGATTGTTCTTTACTGTTCAATCCATAAGTTTATTTATTTGATCAATTGACCGTTTGTTTGTTCTTAATTGAATTGGTTTGGTATTTACCCGATGATGCACTAGAATGCCTACAAGCATTGGAATACCTACGGGCAGAAGAAAGTGGTTGTAATTGATTTCGGTCACTGAGGGAATTGCTTGAATGCCTATAGGCACTAGTAGGCGTTGAGTCGATACGATATGCGCATACGGCACTAGTATGCCTTAAAAAAGACCCCTAATCCAGATATAAGCACACGTCTCAACGGTGGAACATATTTTTGGGCAGGTATAGGAAATAATCAATCCCCACCGATCTTAAGACGGCGACACCTATTGCCCACCAACCCATCACCCTCGAGGGTAACAACCACCGCCGCGATAGGCATTGACTTTTGCCCACCACAAACTTATCAATGCCTACTAAATTTCACCGAAGACATTGTACAATTTTCTAGTAGTGGTTGCCCATCTGTGGCTCTATTGTATTAATATTGTACAGATTGACAGTTGACACCAGATATTCAAATATAT
>CM002487.1:2553915-2624422 GCA_000325765.3 Leersia perrieri | reverse complement strand
ATGAATATATGACAGTTGATCGATGCAGCTGTTGGCATTAATTGCTGGATCCATCGGTGTCATGCTTGACTATGAAAATGGGATCCAGGGGGTGTCAGTGGAACAGAAATTTCCGTTATCAAGTTCCGTTCTGTTGTAACAGAACGGAAATGGCAGAGATTTTAGTTCCGTCTGAGATCCAAGGGGTGTCAATGAAACGCATTTATGTTGCATTATGCCTGTTGAAAATTAGATGGGTTGTTGATTGTGGGCCTTGTTTAATGTGCTTGTGAATTTGGTTTTGATAAAAATTTGAAGTTGTGCTTGTTTAATGTTTAATATGCTTATGAATATGATTTTGTTGTTAATGTGCTTTAATATTATAAAATTTTGTAATTCAATTTGCTTTTAATTTGCTTGAATGAAATATTTTAATTCAATGTACTTTTTAATGTGCTAGAACTGATGTAGTGAATAGAATTATATGAATTTCATCATGTTTTAATGCTTGCAATGTTGTAATTCATGTCAATTCAAACGGAACAGAAATTTCCATTTTGAAGTTTCTTCCGTTCATTTAAAACGGAATGGAACAGAATAAAAATTTGTGTTGTTATTCAAAACGGAACGGAAACAGAACAAGACATTTCCGTTCTGAACTTTTACCACGCCTAGTTCCAATCGTCATGCTTGTGGAGAGAACGCCATGCCATGATTAAGGGGAACAAACTAAAATGGCATGTTAATTAAGGTGTCTATCTTCAAAGTGGCAATTTTGCGAATCCAATCTTGAAGATGGTATTTCTGCGAAGCCACATGATGAAGATGGCAAATATGCAAATTTCTCGAATTAATTCGGGCATGACAGTCCCCATCATATTATTGCTCGATTAGAGCATTTTGTTAGAAATCTTGCATCTACAAACAACGCCAGATTCATCAGTTAAGAACCATAGATATCTTCTCACAGAAATTTTGACAGTGGATGCACGATTATGTAATTCCTCACCTTGAGTCCATCTCCGGCAAGCACATTTCACCGAAGGGATTCGAGCTGCTCTGAGGAGGAATAAGAGGAGGAAGAGGCTTCTGAAATCTGGCTGGATTTTCGGGAGGAACATCAGGGAGTTATTCGCAAAGTTTGAAGCGAAAAGCGGACGATTTTATGTAAAAGTACCACAGTTGGATCTGGCCCTTCGGATTAAGATCGAAAGGCCTACAACGGTTGGATGCACGAGTGCACAAGGATGGCAGTATGCATAGGATACATTGCCCTAGGCTAATAATTAAATTTTTTATGGGTTGGATTCCTATTATTGCTATTTCACATCTAACCCGGTACCTTGGGTCGGGGCGGGGTGGGTCCTGGGTTAGCTCGGGTGTTTCATCAGAGAAGATTTTTATGCTTTGACGGGGCAGGGACCGTCCCTCTCGACCTTCCGGGGTTGCCCGAGTCACACCTTGGCTAGGTCGGTCGATCCATTTTCCTTAGATTTCTCGGGTCAGCTTCGCACTTTGCTTCATGCAGTAGTCAGATATATTAGGTTTTCCGACCCGAGCAACATGGGAGACCAGAAAAACCTAGGACCCGAAGAACCCATGGACCGGGACGGGTTTGAACCGACCAGACCGTTCGTTAAAACACTATCCGTGAATAGTAATCTCTCTTTTATATCCAAAAACTTGTTATATAATACCTTATGAGGCATTGAGGATATAAAAACCTCATGTTCCCTCAAATTATTGGTGTCCGGTGTCCCTATGGGTCATTGGTCAATTTTGTCCCTGGAAATATTTGCAAATTGCAAGTAGGCAGGCAAGATATTTTCTGAGTAATGATATTGGGCACCAGTATCAGTTATCTGATTTGTCTCTAATTTATCTATCTAGTGGGGACGTCCATCAATAGTTTCACAAAATTAATGCCCCGTAAAATTTAAATTCCGACAGAATAAACTTTATTTAGAATTTGCAGCTTGGCAATACCATTACCATTGACAAATATTTTTTTAATTAAGCACGTACTACTGTCTAACCCATTGTAAAAAACCCGGCCCGGCCCGGCGGTTGGACTGGAAAAACTCATAACCAGCAATATCGAGGGGTCGATTTAGCTCAAAGACCGTTCATGCAATTAACCCGATAAAAAACAGGATGACCCAGTGTGGTTTTGGTTGATCCGGTGAACCGTGGCGGTTTTGTAGAATCGGGCAGGTCTGTATGTATTTAGACACAAATACCCCTCATTTTGATTCTCTCGTCCTGTATACTCAAGGGTAAAATTGGAAATGCTATAATTTAAAGAGATACCAGCGACCAGGCTTGGAATACTTTAACCGCATTCAATCATCATCATCAGATCCATCCACATCCACAAACTGAGACTGAGTTGTATTTGTTGCGTCACGCCACCGCCGCCGCCGTCGCCGTCCGCTGTGTCCCCCGCCGTCCGCCGCCACCGCGAGCGGAAAGCGACCACCCACCCATGACTCTGAATCTTCTCGTATCGCCTCTGCTCTCCTTTGCTGTCCTAAAGGTCGGGAACGCTCTGATTGAGCAGTTTTGCCGGATGTACGGCATGAAAGATAACCGAGAGAAGCTGCAGCGCCAGCTTCTTGCACTTCAAGCAGTGATTGCCAACGCCGAGCAGCGTGGAGCACACGAACCGCACGTGCGAGCGTGGCTCAAGGAGCTGACTGCCACCGCGTATAAAGCGGTGGATGTTCTGGATGAGTTCCAATATGAGGCTCTTCACCGGAACGCTGTCAGCCAAGAGCCCTCTTCTTCCATTAAGAAGGTAACAATAATGGATTTGATTTTACTGTATATATGTTTCAGAATATAATTGTAGACAAACTTTAAACATCTAGAACAAAAGGAAGAGGACCAACTGTATGTAAACAACATTTTGTAATCATCTTAGAAAACATTTAGTATTCCAATACATAAAAGTTGAAACTAAAGTACCAACAACTTAGAAAACAACCAACTGAACTTAAATATAAATTAATGGTACAGAATCAACACTCATTGGCATAAAAACAAACATTTTTTAGATCATATATTCATCAAATTAACTTGCTTCTCTCCTCCATTGAAACAGGGTTTTTTTTTTAAGTTTCTTAAGTCATAAACTTGCTTAGTTTTATATAATTGGTCACTCTATTCTTCGGTTACATATGCATTTACACTAGAGTATACACGAACAAAATCCATCTCGAATAGAATTGTTCGTAGCATCAATAATTCAAAGTAAGGCCCCGTTTGGTATAGCTCCAACTCTCAGATTCTCGTGTAGTGAAGCCGGAGCTGTACCAAATACTTTGGAGATCCTAGACAATATAGAGTGGAGGTGCAGCTCCACTCCTAAAATTACGCTAGGAGAGTGGGGCTGCATTTCTCTAGCTCCTCAGCTCCACTCCACTCTCGGAGTAGGAGCTCTACCAAGTGGGGACTAAAATTAAGACCTAACCAAATACTATTTCAACACAGGTAACTAAACGCATCATTCTACAGAAGAATCCAATATTATTTCGTTACAAGATGAGCAAAAAGCTAAAGACCATTTTGGAAAAGATTGATGAAATTATATCTGAAATGAAAAACTTTAATTTCATTGTGCTTGAACATCAACCTATCATTAGTAGACCGCCAACCCACTCTTGCATTGTTAAGTCAGAGATTGTTGGGCGCGATGATGCAAAAGAGGATATCATGAATATATTAGTCGATCCAAATCGAGAGATGGTCAATGTCTCTGTCTTCGCAATTGTTGGTATGGGGGGAGCTGGAAAGACAACTTTAGCAAAATTGGTGTACAATGAGGAGAAGGTAAAGGAGCATTTTAAGTTGCGAATGTGGGTTTGCGTGTCTAATGACTTCAGTGCTGTTAGTGTTGTAAAATCTATAATCGAAGTAGCAACAGGTGGGCAAAGCATACAATCGACATCTAATTTGGAGGTGTTGCAAGCTCGTCTGCGGGAAATTCTTGTGGGAAGAAAATATTTGCTAGTGTTGGACGATGTATGGAATGAAGACATATATAAATGGGATGCTCTGAGAATTTTGTTGTTCTCTAGTGCTTGCTTAGGGAGTGTAATAGTAGTGACAACCCGTAGCAAGAAAGTGGCTACTATTATGGGAACACTGCCTCATTACAATTTAAAGATGTTGAGTGATGAAGAATCTTGGAAATTGTTTCGGAAGAGAGCATTTGATGATGCTGAAGAAGCAGAACAATTGGTTGAAATTGGTAGGAAAATTGTCAGTAAGTGTGCCGGATTGCCACTAGCATTGATGGCAATCGGCGGATTGATGAGAACCACAAGAGATGTACGTGAGTGGCGTTCTATTTCGGAAAACAAAATTTGGGATGGTGTAGCATCAACAAATGAAGTTTTACCAGCTCTTATATTAAGTTATGACCAATTGCCTTCTTACATGAAACAGTGTTTTGCCTTTTGTGCAACATTTCCTCAGGACTATGAATTTGAAAAGGAAACGTTGGTACAGTTATGGATGGCAAATGATTTTATTCCAAATGATGAAATAATGGATGCTGAGGATAAAGGCGAGTATATTTTTAGTGAGCTTTGTTGGAGGTCCTTCTTTCAAGACACTACGGTGTGGGGAAGTTTGTACCTTAACAAGGTCACATACTGTAAGATGCACGATCTTATGCATGATTTGGCAAAACATATTTCAGGAAAGCAATGTGTTAGTACCCTTGAAGTTGAAAATGATCAGGTTTTACACTTGTCAGTAGTGAATCAACCTTCATCAGATAATCTAGACAGTATTTTGAAAGGATTTCCTATTATCCGCACATGCCTTATAAGTAAGGGGTTTGCAACCAAATCAGAGAATGTGAAGAATTATGATTCAATGAAGACAATCTCATTAAGAGCATTGCAATTGAAACAAATTGTAGAGATCCCAAATATATTCGGATATATGAAACACTTGAGGTGCCTCGATCTCTCTTATGGGAAGTTTGGTTCCTTACCAGAAATTATATCCACATTGTACAATCTCCAGACACTAAATCTTTCTGGCTCAAAGATTTCTAATCTACCCGAACGAATGAGATATATGATCAGCCTAAGGCATCTCTTTATCAACGGTTGTCCGAATTTGAAGAGAATGGCATGTGGCCTCGGGCAATTAAAGTCCTTGAGGATTCTCACAAATTACATTGTCGAACCTGATCCAGGTCGCAATATAGGGCAGCTAAATGATTTAAATCTCCATGAGTTCCTGTGGCTTTCGGGACTTGAGAATGTAAGAGATAAAAATGAGGCCCAAACAGCAAACATGGTTTCAAAAATCAACCTTTCCTCCTTGCATCTCACGTGGGGCTCCTTGGACAACAGGGATGGAACTATAAATGAACAAGAGGTCTTACATGGTCTTAGACCTTCTACTGACATAAAAAATCTTCATATAACTGGTTATTCTGGTTCTGATTTTCCAATATGGATGAAGGAAACTCTTGCTATGAGAAACCTAAGTGCACTGTATTTAGTAAATTGTCATAGATGTACAACACTACCACCCGTTTGGCATTTCCCTGTAATGAAGTGCCTGCATTTGAAACGTATGCGAAGTTTGGTATACATCTATCATAGCACTGAAGATGAAGAAATTGAGCGTTTGGTTATATTCCAAAATTTGACGAGCTTTCATATATCTTCCTTGGATAATTTGGAGGGATGGCACGATAAGGACAACAAGCTGGTAGCTTTTCCTCGGCTTGATGAGCTCTTTATCACGAGTTGTCCCAAAATGAGAACCATTCCTTCTGCTCCCTTATTAAGAGCCCTCTGTGTTGAAAATTCAAGAGAAATAAAATTGCTTGAAATCTCTAATCTGTCCATGATAGCATCCTCTTTCATTACCATAGCCTGCGAATCCTCTACCGATACTGATGCATTTAAACCACCGAAGAACGTTGCTACGATGAGTTTGGAAGGATTTGATAATGTTATACCTCTACAAGAAAATAATATGGAAACCAACCAAAACATGACCCTCCGTGACTTAACTATAACAAGGAGCAATTGCTTCTTCCCAAGTGGACCGTGCAAGCATACACAAGGATTTTGGAAGTACTTCGCATTCCTGGAAATTTTATATATAGATGACTGCGATGCTCTTTCTTTTTGGCCAGAGCAAGAGTTCAGAAACCTGAATTGCCTGAAAAATCTACATATTGATGCATGCGATAATTTTACCTGCACGTCTCAAATGTCATCATCTTCCACAGAATCACATAGTGGCTCCTCTAATGTGCCGCCGCCATCAATAGAATCATGTAAGGAAGATATTCTACCTCGCTTAGAAACTTTAATAATTGAAGAATGTCGAAAGCTGGTGGAGATCCCAAGCTGTTGCAAGTCATTGAAGACCTTGACACTTCAGGATTGTCCCTCCATTCGCAAAGAAGGCCTCAACTATCTCAAAAATTTGCACGAGCTAAAGGAGCTAACACTTGATAAATGCACGGGTCTAAATTCATTGCCTGATGATTTGGATTCGCTCACATCTCTGGAGCGCTTGATTATCTATAACTGTCCTCTAATAGAGGCATTTCCCGAAGGTCTCCAGCAGCGGCTCCCTGCACTTCAATCTCTAAAGATTAAAGCTGGCTCGGTCTTGCTGGGTCTCTGTAGAAGCGGAGGATACCACCGTTTGATATCCTCTATTCCTGACTTGACGATTGACCCAATTTAAGAGACTACAGATATGTGATGCCTGAACAATAGTTTTCTGTGGCTTGGTACTCTGTACATTCACTTTGACATAATTCGGTTGACTAAGGTACGTATCTGGTTATCAACATTCACTTGCCTTCCTTTTATCATTCTCGTCTCGTGAGGTCTTTGATTGAGTTAAAAGTAAAACCAATTTATATTAGCAGAAACTCATCAATCTGAATATATTACATTATTACTTGATTATGAGTTGGCTAGAACCAGTTATAAACTTCTCAAAGTCAAGTCCAATATTTTGATTGAGGAATGCTTGAAATAAGATATGTAGTCTTATAAATTTGTCATTAATATTGACAAGTTAAACAAATACAACTGACCGTTTAGTTTTTAATATTATCAAAGATGTCCTCTTTCAATACATAAGTATTTTTTTAATTTATATTATGATAAAATACATAAGTCTGGTACTTTTCTTGTTTTTCATTTTTTTTTATGTTTCGTGTTCGCGCTTTTCAAATTGACCATTGGGAAAAAGAAAGAAAATGCAGATACTCCCTCCGTCCCATAATATAAAAACTTTTGCTATTTTGGGAAATAATAAGGATATAGTAAAAAGTCCATTATACCTCTTATCAATACATGTGTCCCATCTATTTTTCTTTTGATAGATGGAATTTTTAGATTATACATGCTATAATCAAGAGTTTTGGATCTAGAATAACTGGAAAGAAGTGAGAAAATGGAAGTATCTCTAAATAGGCGGGCCATAAAATGAGTTGACAACTAAAAGTTTTTATATTTTGAGACAACTCAAAATCCAAAAGTTCTTATATTATACAACGGAGGGAGTACAATAGAAAAAATAGAGTAAAGGGGCATTTATTAATTTATAGTTTCCATATTCTCCATAATCAACACAGAGACAGATTGGTACCGGTACGGCTTTGAATTCCTGATCTGTAAGTGTTAGTGAATTAGTCTTCGCTAGCTGTTCGGCATGCCGCTTATTTAGCTTCTGAGCCAACGGCACTCAACGGCAGTCCGCGTCCGCGCCCGCGTCGCATGCCGCGACCGCGTCCTGCGCCACGCTCGCCACCACTCGCATGCCGCCTTCGTAGGATCACCAGTTCACCACTAGAGTCATGACTCCTTGTACTTGTATAAATATACACAACAGAGATTAATACAACTCGTGGTTGATTGTATTCTACTCTTTCATGGTATCAGTCACCGGGGATACATTCTTGAACCCCTTTTGCCATAGCTTCCGCAGCCATCGTATTCATGGCGCCGTCCTCTCACCACTCTGATTCCTCCACAGACTCCGATCTTCCACCCCCAGAGCCTGCCACCACTGCCGTTCTGCAAACCATCAACATCCGTTCCCATGTTCCTGTCGTCCTTGATCTCGATGAAGGCAACTACTCCCAATGGCGGTGTTTCTTCGACTCCACGCTCGGCAAGTTCGGCTTGACGTCGCACGTTCGCTCGCCCACTCCGTCGGCCGAGCGCGACGGCGAGTGGCAACTGACGGACCCATGCATCGTCAACTGGATCCTGAACACCGTCTCCAAGTCTGTCTTCGACGTCGTTCACAAGCCACAGCAAACCGCCTACTCTCTGTGGCACGAGGTTGAAGGGCTCTTCCTCGACAATGAACTGCAACGCGCGGTTTATCTCGAGGCTGAACTGCGCAGTACCTATCAAGGTGATCTGTCCATCCATGATTATTGTGCCAAGCTCAAGCGAATCGCCGATCAACTCCGTGCGATCGGCCACCCCGTCTCCGAGCCGAGTCAAGTTCTCAACATGCTTCGTGGCCTGAGTCCACGTTTCCGCCATCTTAAGCCTGTGATCACCGCCAAGTTTCCTCCTCACACATTCAAGAGTGCTCGCTCCTTTCTTCTCCTTGAGGAACTCAGTGCGAAACACGATGCCCAGGCCGAGGCCAACCAGGCGCTTGCCGCTGAGCACAACGCCAAAAAATGTGGATCCACCAACAACTCGTCCGCAAGCTCCGCCACCACCACCTCCGCCGGCGGCTCCACCGACGCCCCTCGAACCACCGTCTCCAACGACAACACCAGCAACTCGGGCGGCTCCCGCAACCGCAACTCCAAGAACACGCGCGGTCGTGGGCGGGGGCGCAGCACCGGTGGCCGCGCTACAGCGCCTGTGGCCTACAACCCCTGGACCGGCTACGTTCAGGCATGGCCGGCCCCCTTCCGTGCACCAGCCGCCGGCGTCCTTGGCCCTCGCCCTCCCTTCCAACCACAACAAGCTATGATGGCCTATCAACCTTCTGCTCCGGCCGGCGGCAACTTCAACAGCTGGGATCCCCTTCATCAGGCTTTGTCCACCGTCGGCGCACCTACACAACCACCGAGCGCAGCTGACTGGTATATGGACACCGGCGCGACCACTCACATGGCCTCGTCTCCTGGTAACTTCCCCCCTCACCATCTTACATCTTCTTCCTCGGTAATCACTGTTGGTAATGGTGCTCGTTTGCCAGTCACATATCAAACATTTAGCTCCATCCCCACCTCTTCCTCACCGCTGCATCTGCACAATGTTCTTGTCGCCCCGTCTTTGATTAAGAACCTCCTTTCCGTTCGCCGTCTTACCCGTGATAATAATGTCTCTATTGAATTTGACCCTCACGGTTTCTCCATTAAGGATCTTTCAACGCGGGCGGAGATGCTCCGATGTGACAGCAGTGGCAAACTCTACCCTCTCCGGTTGCCGGCTCATCAAGCACTCGCTGCTTCGTCTTCCCCAGATGTCTCCTTGTGGCACCAGCGCCTCGGCCATCCCGGCAACGCCACTCTCTCCCAAATTTTAGCTAGATTTGATTTTAATTGTAATAAATCAGTGCCACACTCTTGTTCTTCCTGTCGCCTAGGCAAACATGTTCGTCTTCCATTCCATCCATCTGTATCACAAACATACTTTCCATTTCAGCTTTTACATTCTGATGTTTGGACTTCGCCTGTTGTCAGTTACTCCGGCTACAAATATTACCTCGCTGTGCTTGATGATTATACGCATTACCTTTGGACGTTCCCCTTGCGCCAGAAATCCGAGGTTCTCCCCACACTGCGCACGTTCCTGCTGTATCTTCACACACAGTTTCGCCTTCCTGTTCTTGCCATTCAGACAGATAACGGGAAGGAGTTTGATTCTACTGCCCTTCGGCTTCTTCTTGCTGAACATGGAATTCAGTTTCGTCTCTCTTGCCCCTATACCTCCCAACAAAATGGCAAGGCCGAACGAGTTCTTCGCACTCTTAACGATTGTGTGCGTACTATGCTTCTTCACAGTGCAGCTCCACCGGCGTTCTGGGCAGAGGCACTATCGACGGCCACATTTCTGCATCCACTCAACCAGCTCTAGTGCATCATATGGTGACACGGGCACGTGCTGGCGTCTTCAAGCCAAACCCGCGATACGCACTGCAGGCCGAGGCTACCGCTGTCTCTCCTCTGCCGTCGTCAGTTCGTGCAGCACTGCGCGACCCAAACTGGCGAGCAGCAATGCAGCTGGAGTATGATGCATTGCTCTCCAACAACACCTAGACACTTCAAGACAGACCTCCTGGAGCTCGTGTCATCACTGGAAAATGGGTATTCAAACACAAATACAACGCCGACGGCTCTCTTGATCGGTACAAGGCAAGGTGGGTCGTCCGTGGCTTCCATCAACGGCCAGGCATCGATTTTGGGGAGACTTTCTCACCAGTGGTAAAGCCGGCAACCATTCGAACCGTGCTCACGCTAGTGGCATCCCGGCGCTGGCCAGCTCATCAACTCGACGTCTCCAACGCGTTCTTACACAGCAACCTGCAAGAAACTGTGTACTGCAGCTAGCCGACGGGTTTCGAGGACACTGAGCGGCCGGATGCAGTGTGCCTCCTATCCCGCTCGCTCTACGGCCTTCGTCAAGCACCACGACAGTGGTTTCTCCGGTTCGTCTCCTACGTCACTACTCTTGGCTTCGTTCAGTCCCGCGCCGACACCAGCCTCTTCGTCCTTCGACAAGGCGCCGACGCCGCGTACCTACTCCTTTACGTTGACGACATGATCCTATCGGCGTCGTCCACACGGCTCCTGCGGCACATCATCGACAAACTCAAGCTTGCCTTCGCCGTGAAGGACATGGGGCCTTTACGGTTCTTTCTCGGCATCGACGTACACCGCGACGACCACGGCTTCTTCCTATCTCAAGCGACGTACGCCAAGGAGATCCTCCAACGAGCTGGAATGAGCAACTGCAAGCCCGCTACAACACCGGCCGAAGTTCGACCCAAGGCGTCAGGGAGCGACGGTGCGCTCATCTCCGACGAATCTTGGTACAGGAGCATGGCCGGAGCACTCCAGTACCTAACGCTCACACGACCTGACATCGCTTATTCAGTGCAGCAGGTTTGTTTACATATGCACGCGCCGCGTGATGATCATCTGACGCTGCTCAAACGCATACTACGCTACATCAAGGGCACGGTCACACTCGGACTTCGACTAAACCGTGCCGCCTTGATCCAGCTCTCGGCCTACACCGATGCAGATTGGGCTGGGTGCCCGGACACACGGAGATCAACCTCGAGCTTCGCCGTCTTCCTCGGCGACTCACTTGTTTCATGGAGCTCCAAGCGACAAACAACGGTGTCACGATCAAGCGCCGAGGCTGAGTATCGCGGCGTTGCGAACGCCGTTGCTGAATGCTCTTGGCTTCGGCAACTTCTCGGCGAGCTACACTGCACCATCAATGGCGCCACCATCGCTTACTGCGACAACGTGTCGTCGGTCTACATGGCGCGCAACCCAGTTCACCATCGACGCACAAAACATATTGAGCTCGACGTCCACTTCGTACGAGAGAAGGTGGCCCTCGGCGAAGTTCGCATCCTACAGATTCCGAGTGCTCGCCAGTTCGCTGATATCTTCACAAAGGGTCTGCCGTCGTCGCTCTTCAATGATTTCCGAGACAGTCTCTGCGTTGCCCAACCTCCCGCAGCGACTGAGGAGGGTGTTAGTGAATTAGTCTTCGCTAGCTGTTCGGCATGCCGCTTATTTAGCTTCTGAGCCAACGGCACTCAACGGCAGTCCGCGTCCGCGCCCGCGTCGCATGCCGCGACCGCGTCCTGCGCCACGCTCGCCACCACTCGCATGCCGCCTTCGTAGGATCACCAGTTCACCACTAGAGTCATGACTCCTTGTACTTGTATAAATGTACACAACAGAGATTAATACAACTCGTGGTTGATTGTATTCTACTCTTTCAGTAAGTAAAGTCAACTAGTTGGCTAATCAGTTTTTCTTGGTTTTTCTCAAACATGACAGTGCCCGGGTCAGAGTTTTGTTCAAATAACCCGTCACGTTGTAAACAACGGATACCATTCCGGCATGCCCTTAGTCGAATATCAGTGGATAATAGAGAAACTGAATTCATGAAGGTTGGTCTGGACCCTCAATCCTCCAATGTGCATTATCCGACTGCAATATGCAATGTATGCGATGACAACGATCAACGAATGCCAACTCCGGCAGCAGCGGTAATTTTCCTTAGTTCTTCTTCATAACTACTTTATGTACTTACTGCTTCAAGAAAATACATCTTCAACGAAACCGATGCTGTACTTGATCTTTAAGACTAATCTTTCTTTCTCCCTAAGTGACAAACGTTTTGAATACAATGTTGACATGAGATTCGTCAGAACAAGCTAATAATTTCCCAACCAAAAAAAAATTACTATAAGGTTGCTTGCATTTCAAAAGTTCAAATGTTACCCATGATGGATGAAGCATTTTTGATGTACCTTCCATTTCATACTAAAATGGCCATCACGGTTTAAGCAGCACAACTTGACTATTATTTTCCGACTGATGTAGAGGCCCAAAATAAAACTAAGCTCGTTCCGTGTTGTAGAGGCCCATTCAATTCAATCAAATGTGACAAAGTTAGCTATATTATATGATAATTGATAAGCAATAGCACAAAGAAAGAGGCTCATCCAGTCGATTTCATATCCTCTGTAGCTAGCGCTGCACAATGTGGCGCAGGATGTGAACCGTTAGATCATCTCGGGATCTGTGCCGACCCGAAGTATCCAATCCATTGCCAAAACCATAGGCAAAAGTATCCGAGTCCGTATCCTCTAAGTTAATTGAAAGTTTGAGTTTAGTTCTGGACATATCTGGGCCGTATGTTTTGGATCTTAGTCAGCATGGTCAAGACGGTCAGTGTTTTAAATTCACAGAGTCCTTTATAAAATCATTGTACGAGCAAACTCAATTTTTGAGTTAACTTAGGATCTCAATTCGAAGTATCCACCCATCCCAATGGCCCAATCAAAGCTCGGATGCTGTCGAATCCTTTCGTCCCCATCTCGCCTTCCACGTCACCAACTCCGATGCACATCTTCCCCAACAGGAGTCCTCTGGTCGCTGATTTTGCTTGATCTGCTCTGCTAAGTTTTCTTCCTTAATGTACAAAATAGAAGAGAAATGGTTCTGAACCTGCTCATTGCTACAGGCATGGATGATAAATGTTTTGTTGTCAACCTGGGAGATCATATGTTTAGTTCAATCATTTGGAGCATGGATTTCAGTTGAACCGACCTGGTGGATTAAGTGCTGATATTAAGTTGTTCATTTTGGCAATTCAGTGATGTAATATGGTTAGTTGGCTTAAACCGCCTGCTGAAATGTTGGTTGATGTTAGTGAAAAATGATTGCTTCTGCTGCTGCACGTTGGTGAAAAACTGCTGTTTATTCTATTCTGTAGGGCTGCTAAGAACTTCTGTTGGAAGTGGTGTTGCTGACAAGTGACAACTACTGTATTTTGCTGTTGAAAGTTGCTATTGCAGGTGGTGCAATCTGCTAATGTATGGTGCTCAAAATTAGTGTACTCGTGTTGCTGAAAACTGCTGTTGCGCCCACTCTAGTGCAGACAACTGTTGTAAATCAGATCAAACTAAATTCTCCATGCCCAGTAATTTACAGGAGTTTTACATGCCCAACAAACGGATGATAGCAATTGATAGATCAACAGTCCAAAAATTCAGAGCGGAAGCTTATACAGATACATACAACGACATGATCAGGTTGCGGCAAGATCAGATTGACCAGCGGATGTACATATGCTTATAAAATCTGCAAGTACTTCCACAAAGTTCAAAATTGCGATAAAATGTCAGGAGCTATTCATATAATCACATATGCTTATCAACCCAAGTAGCTCACATCACACTATCAAAAAGCAGGTTGGGAAATAGCAAAACTAATTAGGGGCACTTAGAACTGAATTACTTTGCCCCAGTAATATGTTCCGGTTTCAGCTGTCATATTACGTCCTCTATCCTGGATAGAATCAGTGAAGTGTTAGAAAAAAACAAAGCAAGATATCAAAAAATAGTTCTAATTTACAGGCCATCAGATACAATGAGAATTAGACAGGAACAAATGATTTAAAATTCTCATTCGAAAAATTACCAGGGCTAGCGAGCAGCAATGAGTACTGCAAACTTAACTTGAGCTTGAGATGAATATGTAGCTAATTTACCAACACCAGAAACTGATCACTTATCATTATTAAGTTTGCAGTTAGAATAAAAGAATGACAGAGAAGAGCAATGTTGAATACAAGCAGTGTATTTTGTTTGGAATAATCCATGTGTAATGTCTGCAGATAAAAAAGTTCAACCAGATACATACATTTTGGGAAAATTGGAGCCATGCCCCTCCAATTTTATAGTCCTACATGTCATTGAGATGCCTATGACATATTTTAAACTTTACAAAATTGCGATAGCATGGATCTAATTAGCCTTTTTTAGTGGACTCCCTATTTGACAGAACAAAATTTTACACTCATTCATGATGGGGAGATATATTTTGGTTCATGATCAGATTGAAATATGGTTTTCATTAGCTGTAGTTCTAAGCAAGGTGGCGCGCTTAAGCCATTTTTACACTTCCCTAAAAATAAATAAATAGGTGATGGCGTTCTGCTCCGGGTTTCCCTGTCCTCTGATTGGCGATCATGGTGAACCTCTCTGCCTCAGTTGATGGTGACTCAGGCTCCGCCTGGGGGGTGGTATTTCTCCCCAGGTGATGATCTCTGTGATGAGGCTTTGCGCAGGTTTTCTTCGCCGGTTCATTTCTCCCCATTCTTTTCTTCTCGGCCTTTCACCTTGGTGGTCGATTTTCCTAGATCTTCTTTTCGTCTATGTTGTTCTTCGGTTGCTTTAGCCCTCCGAGCTTGCATTGGGGGTTTGCCTGGGGGTTTTGCTGTTTCTCATCTTGCTGGAAGGAGTTATAGTTTCCTGGTTTGTTCCAAACGAGTTGGGCTATGGATCTACAGTTTGCGATACTCACTTGTTCTGATTTTGCTGCTCGGTTCTTTCTTTACCGTGATGGAGGTCCTAATTGGAGAAAAGAGTTTCAGTTGTGGTCTGATGAGCTTGATTCTGTGTGAACTCTGGTTACCCATAAGAAAAAAAATTCCCCTCGCAGAGACGCAGACCTGCTTTGGCAAAGAATTTTTCAAGACAGCTTGGATCTTCCGATCCTAAAAAACAGAGTTCTGTTTCTGTCCCTCGTGAGTCTTCTAAGATTGGCAATGCTAAAGGAGTAAAGTTTTCTTCTCAGGTCACTTCGGTTCCGGTTTACTCTATTTTTGGTCGAATTTTCTCCTCCTTGCCGGCGATCGCCAGAGCTCTGGCAGGTCGATCTGAATCTAGCTTGCTTTCAAATGCTCCTTCAGTTTCGGCATCTTCTTCGGTCCATCATTCTACTGCAGTTTTACCCGGAAATTCTGTTGTTTCAAATATTTCAACTTTGGTGTCTGTTGGTGGTAACAAAGATAGGGCAGCAGGTATGGCTTGCTCACGTTGTTTGAAAATGGGCCAGGATTAATCTGTTTGTGTGGCTCGGTTCCATTGTTCTAGTTGTAGAACACTGGACCACGTTGCTGAAAATTGTTGGAATGGGCCACGATCTCAGGTGTGGCGTCCCAAAAGTGCTAAAACAGTGGCTGTTTCTCTTAGGCCGGTGATCTCTCTTTCTTTGGGACAGGGTGACCGGCTTGGCCCAGTTGAGGATGAGCCTGTGTTACTACAGGTTGTGCCTTATACGCGTCTACAAAAAAAAGTAAGCTCTGTTCCTATCATATTCTGCTCCGTTTGGGCAGCACAAGCTCCGGGGTTTCCCTTTGGCTCTTTCGTCTTCTCCTAATCCAATCTACAGTATCCAAGAACCTGCAATGGCGATTGTGAACCCGGATCCAATCCCGTTCTTGCCCCCAACTCTGCACATCAATGCAGCTTGGCAGCACCGCCTCGGGTAGATTTGGTCTAGCTGATGATCTGCCTCGTCTTCATGAAGGTATTGCTGTAGCAATTTTAGAGCCGGCTCCTGGTCCTCAGTTATATGAGAAAGTTCTTCAGACGGTAGTAAATCATGTGCAAACTATCCTGCGGTATCATGTTCTGGATACTAGCCGTCATGCCACTGACTTTGCTTATTTTCGTCTGGCTTCAGCTTTGCTTCGGGATGCTCTAGTGTTAAGGGGGCCTTACAATGTCAATGATCAGTTCATGCTTCACCTTGTCAATCATGATAATTTCTACTACTTGTCACAATTCCCCCCTACAAAGGAAAGCTGGGTTATGTTTTTGGATTTTCCCTTGGACTTCCGAACGGATGTGATTGTTGCTCAAGCTGTGGGGACTTTTGGTCGGCTGCTCCGTTGGTATAATGGTCCTCGGTTCAGAGGTCGAGTTTTGGCTGAAGTTATTTATACTTCTTTTGAAGAGATCGCTGAAAGGATTGTTATAAAGAAGTTTACTGAGTTTGGTGGGGTTGGTCGATCTTGGACTGTGTCTGTTTTTGACTTGGAGGGTGATCTGGCAGATCTTCAGCCCCCTGATGAGGATTTGCCGCCTGTTAACCATGTTCCTAACCCGCCGCCAATCAATGCTTGGCCTCCTGCTAACCCTGACCAGCATGGAATTGGTAATAATGGGGATGAAGAAATGGGGGAAAATGACGCGGGTCAAGATCTTGGTAGAGTTTCTGAGCAGGGATCAACCAATAAGCTAGCTGTTTGTCCCACATCCTCTTCAGGCAGAACTGCAGCAGCATATTCGAAGCTTTGTCGTGTTCCCCCAGATTTGGAAGTTGTTCTCTATTTTCAGAAGCTTTTCCAGTCTGCCACCTGTTTCAGACAAGGGGGTTTCAAATGTTTTGAGTTTGTACCAACTTCCTGTTTGGCAAGCTTTCAGTTTGCACTTTTGGCTGCAGCTTTGCTCAAAGCTAAGGATGGTTGGCCTGTTGCTAAATTGGTATCTGTGGAACCCCTACAAATGATCCATCCAGACAGTGATTTAAGTCTTCCTCCTGATCCTTTTTACTAGGAAAATCAAGCTCTGCCTTCCTTGTCTAAGGGGAAAAGAAAGTGCACAAAATTGGTGATGGTAGATTCAGGCAGACGCCGCAGCAGTAGGTTAAGTGCTTTAAAGGATGGTTATATGTCACCTGATCCAATACAGGGTGTGGGGAAGCCAAGGGGAAAGAGTGTTAAAAAGCTTAAGGCCCTAGCTGATGAAAGTGGAATCTTGTTATCTCTTAATACTCTGCCCCAGGACTTCGCTGATCCCTCCCTTTCTGATGATGAAGCTGATGACCCACCTTCTGATTGTTCTACCTAGATGCTGCAGCAGATTGGGGTGGATGTCTGCGGCTTCTCCAAGTCAGAAGTCTCTGCTCAAGTCCTAACTTCCCAGGGTGATCCTATGAAGAGTGCTGCCATTATTGTGTTCCAACCATGATAGTTTTATCTTATAGCTTTTGTCAGCCTGGCAGTGTGTCTGAGGCTGTTTTGTCTACCTCGTTTGATCCTAGTGGTTGCAATTCTACTTAGCTATTCCTGGACTATGTTTGATACGGAATCAGGATTCCTGTCACTCTGTGCTATGTTTCGAGTGTGCTGCTCTTTTCTTTTAGTGTGTCATAATGAGTAACCTAAATAGAAACTGGAATGTGCTGTGCTGGAATGTCCGAGGTCTCAACTCGGATGATCGTTGTCGGAGCGTAAACTCCTTCACCAGAGATTCGTGGAACCCCTTTTTTGTCCGGCCCAGGGGTACGGGTGGATCCGAGTACTGTGATTGCGTGAGGAATAAGAAAAGCCCGATCCCGTGCAGGAATGGAGACAAGAGTTTATACAGGTTCGGGCCGCGGGACGCGTGATACCCTACTCCTGTTGTGTGTCGATTGTTGTGGGAGAGAAATCCTGACTTACAAGCGCGTGGGTGTTTTCTTCTCTAAGTATCACTTATCCTCTTCTACTATTAGCCTGGGTCTCCTTTTACACTCAAGGGAACATCATAACGGCTTTTCCTCTCTTTCTCTCCCTCTCTTCCTTGGACATTAGGAGTAGATTACTCTGTGCCAACATCGCAGGCACGCCAGCACGCACTTCCCCTATCCGTTGTGTAATCCGGGATCAGGAGTGGATTTGGTAGAGCAGGCGCTACAGGCGTCGTGGGGTCTTGTCGCTTGTCTCCCTGCCAAAGCCGGTATGTCGTCGGGCAGGTAAACTGTAGGGGTTGGAAAAACCCTCGCCCTCCTCCTCCACGCTGCCCTCCGTCGCATTAAATGCGATGGAGATGGGACGGAGGGGGCGTCCTGTCGCAGGCGACCGCACGGTCACCCACGACTGTCGCGGCCGCCTACGCCTCCCCTCGGTCAGAGGGAAAGGAATGATGATGGAGGCTAGCAGTGCCATTTCACATCGCCATTAATGCGGTGAGGCCGTGCCAGCTCTCATGAATGCAGCCGTTGGGAGCGCAACGCCGCTCCCTTCCACGAGTTTTCTAAGGGGCGAACTGGTGTGGGACATCTACAAACCCCCTCGGGTGCTTCCCCAGGGTAGTCTGCTTCTTCCCGGAGGGGGCCCCGGGGTTCACCCAGGCCACTTCCCCCGGGTCTAATCCTTTTATCACTTTGCTTTGGTGGGCCCAAGGCGCTTTATATTACTGCCACGTGGTACCCCCGGGCCCATATCACCGATAGTAGCCCCGGCGTTGACCGGGAACTGCCTCCGGGCAGGGCGGGGTAAACGCCACGTGATGAGGACATCAATACTTTGGATGCAGCCACGCCACCAGAAGATCCAATTCAAGGTCCTATTACTCGCGCCCGTGCACGCCAACTTAAGAATCAGGTGAGTTCCTTTTTGAGTTCATATTTATCTTATGATTACCCTGGAGATGCGTGCACTCTTGTTTTGATTAGGAATAATGGAGAGGACACAAAAGGAAGGGGATCCGCGTGGCCTGGATTCGGACAGCAGGACAGTACCAAATTGTGACGGCTTCTACGACTTCATGTGGAGTCCGATTCGGGCATTCAAGCACTTGATGGAAAGCTTACGAAGTCTATTTTCATATGGATCCGGAATCACGGTCATATCTTCTCTGGATCGGCCGCAATAGTCGTTTTAGTTCGGACACCTTTTGTCTGAGTCGGTCTGCGTCACTTTATTTGGGCCCAGTGGGCCGTGTATCCAGTTGAGTCCATTAGGGACGCGTTTTAGGGTTAGAGTACGCCCCCTTAACCCTTGTGGACGTCCTCTATCCCTTTATATACCTTTAGCCGCCGTCAAGAACAATTGGGTTTTGTTAGATTGAAAGTTAGCCACGTGCTGCTTCCTTGTAACTACGCATCCGGCTAGGATTCCTGGTTACATGTTCCGAACCCCAACTTTTGTGAGTTAATTCAGATTCTCTTGTCAACTTGTTCTTGCTAGTTCTCGATTGCTTGCAGGAACCGGTACCCTCGTGGTTCGGTTGATCGTGCTCCGCCAAGATCACGAACAGCCTCTGGAGTGGGTGTAACGATCGCTAAGGCGCAACGGTTCGCGGACAGTTGTAGTCGGGTCGCCAACTTCCTATCCAACCAATCGATTTATCCCTCTCATCGAAAGATCGGGACACCTGAGAGCATATCACCACGACACTTGGTTGATGGGGCCCGGGCCCCCTTGTTGGTGGGAAGATGACAGGCCGCAGCTACCGCCACGTGCTTCCTCCGTTTCCATCGTCTTGGGAGGCCGAACGCCGCCTGCGACGGTGCGGCCCTCCCAAGAAAATTGGAACGGCACGTGGGTGGCGGGCCCGCTTCGTGAATCGCGCAGGCGTGCGCTTGCTATCCGCGGGCCGCGCGCGGGGATCAATGATGCGCCTCGATCGTGCGGCGGCTGAAGACTCGGAGACGCGCTGCCTTTATCATGCGCCGAGACAGATTTGGGGAAAAACTCTCTCCACTTTCCCTCGTTCTTCCTGCGAGCGTTCTCTCCGAGTCTTCCCGCCTCCGTCTTCGTTTCCAATCGCCGTCGGTGACCATGGCTGGCGACTCGCCGTTGATGCCGGGGAGCGTGCTCCCCAAATCCAAGATCCGTAAGCGGGAGTAGGTCGAAGCTCTCAACCGGTTGTTGCCGGCGGGAGTCCACCGCAGCCATGACGCAGCGGCGGCACCGACGGCCCCAGGGCGGATGGTGTTCTTCCGCTCGTATGCGCTGTGTGGGCTGGTGCCGCCCGCATCTTCCTTCCTCTTGGAGGTGCTGGACTTTTACAACATCCAGCTGCTACACCTTACTCCGAACGCCATCTTCTACCTCGCCATCTTCGCCTACACCTGCGAGATGTTCATCGGCGTGATGCCGACGGTAACTCTCTTCAGGCAGTTTTTCTTTTTGTCCCGGCGTACCCCTGCGCCGGCGATTGGGCTAGTGGGCGTCGCGCCGTGTTCCAACAAGGGGAGTCGCTTCATTGCCATCTACGCCCGTAGTCGTTGGGAGGACTGGCGGGCGGATTGGTTTTACACCGTCGTCGGCGACCATCCGCTGCCAAAGCCGGTAGGCCGTAGGGCAGGTTAACTGTAGGGGTTGAAAAAACCCTCGCCCACCTCCTCCACGCTGCCCTCTGTCGCATTAAATGCGATGGAGACGGGGCAGAGAGGGCGTCCTGTCGCAGGCGACCGCACGGTTACCCACGACTGCCGCGGCCGCCTACGCCTCCTCCCCTTGGTCAGAGGGAAAGGAATGATGATGGGGGCTGGCAGCGCCATTTCACATTGCCATTAATGCGGTGAGGCCATGCCAACCCTCATGAATGCAGCCGTTGGGAGCGCAACGCCGCTCCCTTCCGCGAGTTTTCTAAGGGGCGAACTGGTGCGGGTCATCTACAGACCCCCCGGTGCTTCCCTGGGGTACTGTGCTTCTTCCCGGAGGGGGCCCCCGGGGTTCACCCGGGCCACTTCCCCCGGGTCTAATCCTTTTATCACTTTGCTTTGGTGGGCCCAAGGCGCTTTATATTACTGCCACGTGGTACCCCCGGGCCCATATCACCGACAATCGTTGTCGTGCAGTGCGATAGAAAATTGAAGAAAGTTCTTGTGCAGTTTTTTGTTTGCAAGAGACTAGGCGTGCTCATTTCGATCATAACTTCCTGCATAAATTTGCCCCTAAACGTTTTGATTCTTATCAGTTTTTGCCATCGGATGGGGCTTCTGGTGGTATTTTTTTGTGGGCTGGTGTAGCTCTTTGTGCTCGGTGGTCGTGCTAGAACAAATTGAACACGCCTCCATACTCTAGTTTACTTCTCGGTTGAATGTTGAAACCTGGGTGCTGGTTAATGTGTATGGTCCTTCTTTAGGTCCCCAAAGGGGGGAGTTTATTGGCTCGCTACATGATATACCAGAGGCTGATATGAATGATATTTTGGGGGATTTGAATTTTTATATATCTCCCAGCAATAGGAATATACCAGGGGCTGATATGAATGATATTTTTATTTTTAGTTATGTCATCAGTGCTTTGGGCCTTCTTGAGATTCCTTTAAAAAGTAGAGCTTATATACTTGGAGTAATATGCAAGCAGATACTTTATTAGAGCAACTTGATTGGGTCTTCACCTCTGCTTCTTGGGTTTTGGCCTATCCCACCAGTATTGCCGAAGTTCTCTCAAAGAGCTCATGTGATCATGCGCCAATTCAGGTGCAAATTGCTACTTCCATCCCAAAGTCTTCTGTTTTTAGGTTTGAAAATTATTGGGTCGATCAAAATGGTTTTATGAACCAAGTGATGTCAGCATGGACCGGGGGACTTCATCTCACTAATCAAGCAAAGATCATATCTTTCAAATTTAAACAGCTGAGATGTAATCCCCGAAAATCGAGCAGTTCACTTTCTAAGCTTAATGCTTCAATTGATGGACATAGTAAAACAATTCTGTTTCTTGATTCTTTGGGAGAACAGAGACTTTTATCAGTACCAGAGTTAAGGTTCTGGCTATTGGTTAAAAAATAGTTGTCTGATCTTTTGGCTTGAAGAGAGCAATAGTGGAAACAGAGATACACACGGAAGAAGGTTTTGTTTGGAGGGGACAGCACCAAATTTTTTCATTCTATGGCGCTATAGACACAATGTAATCACTTCTATTGCAAATTCAGATGGTGTGTCTGTCTCTGACCATGAAGGAAAATCTGCAATTCTTTGGAATGCTTTCAAAAGTAGAATGGGTATCACAGTTGATTCTGAAATGGTTTTTGATCTGCATACTCTTTTTAAGAAAGATCATGATCTTCAATCTTTATGTGAGCCTTTTTCTACGGAGGAGGTGGACAATGTGCTTAAACTTATGCCAGCAGACAAGGCCCCGAATCCTGATGGGTTGAATGGATGTTTTTTTTAAGAAAGGCTGAAATATTATATCATAGGATTTCTACAGGCTATGTGCTGATTTTCATGAACATCTGGTGGATCTTTCTCCTTCATAACCTTAGTTCCAAAGAAGAATGCTCCTCAGTCACCAAATGATTTCAGGCCAATTTCCTTGATGAACACCACAGTCAAAGTGTTATGTAAAATTCTTGTTGATAGGCTTCAAAGGAAAATGTGCAGTCTTGTACATCAGAATCAGTATGGTATCATAAAGAATAAGTCTATTCAAGACTGTCTTGCTTGGGCATTTGAATACATCCATTAATGTAATCATTCAAAGAAAGAAATAGTCCTGTTAAAGCTAGATTTTGAAAAAGCTTTTGATACTATAGAGCATTCTACCATTATCCAGGTAATGCATGAAATGGGTTTCCCACAAAAATGGATACAATGGATTGGATGTATGTTTTAGTCAGCTTCTACCACAGTTCTTTTGAATGGTGTTCAGGTGAAATTCTTTAAATGTAAAAGAGGTGTTCGACAGGGAGACCCTCTTTCACCCTTGTTATTTGCATTGGAGCTGATCTTTTACAAGCAATCATCAATAAGGCACATCAACAAGGTGTTTTCACTCTTCCAATTCCTTCAGTAGGAGATGTTAATTTCCCAACAATTCAATATGTAGATGATACTTTGATTTTCATGGAGGCGTCAAGTTTTCAGTTACTAGCTTTGAAATCTTTGCTTAATTCTTTTGCAATCTCAACTGGTCTCAAAGTGAATTATCATAAGTCTTGTATGATTCCTTTAAATCTATCAACTGAAAAAGCTCAGATTATATCCTCAACTTTTGTTTGCACTATTGGTGTATTGCCATTTACTTACCTGGGCTTGCCTCTCGGAACTACAAGACCAAAAGTGGTGGATTTCTCTCCTTTAACTGATATAGTTGAAAGAAAGTTGTCTGCAAGCTCTTCTTTTCTTTCATATGGGGACAAACTCACCTTGGTGAATTCAGTTCTCTCTTCTTTGCCGACTTATTTTATGTGTACTTTAGCTCTGCCCATTTCAGTTATTGACTCAATTGATAGAGCTCGAAGGGACTGTCTTTGGAGAGGGAATGATTTGAATTCTACAAAAAAGTCTTTAGCTGCCTGGGGAAAGGTTTGTAGGCCAAAGGATAAGGGTGGTATGTGTATCACTGATCTCAAGGTTCAAAACAAAGCCCTACTAATGAAGCATCTGCATAAGTTCTATAGCAAATCTGATGTTCCTTGGGTTCAGTTGATTTGGAATACTTATTACCATTCCATGGTTCCTCATGTTGCCAGATCCTGTGGCTCTTTCTGGTGGAAGGATGTATTTCAATATGAAATCCTATTTAGAGCAATTGCAAGGCATGTTATTGGAAATGGTTTATCAGTTCTTTTTTGGGAAGATTTCTAGAATGGAAAAGTTAGGTCTGCTGCCTATACAAGGCTCTTTTTGTTTGCCAAACATAAGAATGATTCAGTTTTTTCTTTCATTCAGAGAGATCCACAAGACCAGTTTTTTATGCCGTTATCAGTTCAGGCTTATGAAGAATATCAGCAACTTATGGAGGAAGTAGAAGCCCTAAACTAATCTGTTGTCACAGACTCATGGGTGTTTATGTGGGGTAATGCCAATTATACTTCCCAGAGATTTTATAAGCTTAATTTTCGGTCCCTCTCGCCTCCTCCTAATTTGGGTTGGATTTGGAAGAGCAAGTTGAATATGAAAATTAAAATCTTTGGGTGGTTGTTTCTTATGGACAGAGTAAATACAAGAGATCTTCTTGATAGAAAGCATGGCAAGTCTCCTAATGCTACAGTAGTTTGCTCAACTTGTTCTCTCAATGAACGAGAAACACGATTACATATGTTCTTTGACTGTTCTTTCAGTCTGTCCTGCTTGACTTCCTTGGGTTTCTTTTGGCGCCCAGGATGTTTATTTCCATTCTATGGTAGCAATGAGCGAGTTCTGTTTGCACACCCTTGCTGTATGGAATTATTTCTCCTCGCCTCTTGGAATATTCGGAAGGAGCGTAATGGCCTAATTTTTAATGGTGTGCAACCCTCTTTGGTTTCTTGGAGGCGAAATCTTAAGACTGATTTGAGCTTACATTTACTTAGGCTCAAAATAGAACTTAGACCTTGGTTTCAATCATGGATTGATCGTTTGTAATCTAACTTTTGCTTTTCTTTTCCTTTGTACATAACCTTTTATTTAATATATGTATGTGTGTGTATAGGAGCAGGATTTTATGACCATGTGTGCATCTGCACCAACATGGACACGGTGACACGTGTCCCTGGTAATTAGAGAGAAAGCATCTTTTATGTACCTAAAACGCGATCAAAAAGTTAATATTCAGATTATAATTTCGAAATATAGTTTCAAAAAGTATAATTTAGATATATAATTTTGAAAAATATAATGCTCAGATTATAAATTCAAAAAATATAATGTTCAGATTATAATTTCAAAAAAATATAATTTCGAAGAATATAATGTTCAGATTATATAATCTTAAAAATATAATCTCGAAAGCATTCATTTACTCATTATAAGCTACACTTAACACCAACGGTCGAGATCTTGATTGATCCCACATCAATGGTGCAGATTGTTGGTGCACATGTACATATGATCATTTGTGCATTGTCCCACATCAATGGTGCAGACCGTGGGGGCTTCCCTCACTGTTCTTTCAATAAATAAATAAATAAATAGCAACCTCAATAGGATACTTAAAAAGTAGATTGATCATACACCCCTGATAATTTAGGACAGCTAGCATTAGGAAAAGCTTAGCTTTTGGATCTATAGTTAATTAACCAGCCATATATTATACCTTAGTTATATAGTGTAAACAAAAAGGCTGAATCTATATTGCAGAGTGCAAACTCATACTTGAGTCCAACACATAGGTTTAGCAATCTGAAAATACAAAGAACCTATAGCATGCTAATGACCCGATATTATTTGGACCCTACCCGTCTTTTAGGGTAACTGAAACTGACCTCAACCCGACCGGTGTTTCAATGAAACTCAAACAGTGACCTGAACCCAGCCCGAAAGGTCACTCAAAAGAGTATAGGCTTTTAATTACCCTAAGCAAACACTTGATCGCAAGTGCGCAATCTCGTGTGGTATAGTCGGTGATACGACCCTGCAGGGTGGTGTCCCGATCTTTACGGCGTAGGATCACAAACCGATAACTAGCCTCAAAGAGACCAAGATAACTAGCTGCAAGCAGCCAATGGTAACAGTGCAACCTGACGATCATACTCGAAGCCAACCACCATCTCTGTTACGACAGCCTGAATTGAGGGTTCGCCCAACCACACTCTAAGTTACCAACTAACACGACCTGCAATCAATCAAGGAAAAACCTCGAAGGGAGCAGGAGCACTGATTGGGGGGTGTCGACGCTGCTTCTGTAATCTCACAAGGAAATCACAAGAGTAAGGGGTAGAGATCACTCTCTAAATTTATTAGCGCACAACTGAACAAAAGGGGTTCATATTTTAGATTATAAAATGTCTTCCAAAGTAAGAGAACACATGGGTATTTTTACTAGGAACAACCCTCCTAGTTGAGTATGAAAAGGCTGTAAATATTCATGGTAATTGAGCTAGTCAAAGGTCTTCAAAAGTTATTCCTAAGAAGGTTCTTGCAGCCCTTTCAGCTTCTGTGCAGCCTCAAATTAAACAGTCATTACTCCCTAATACGAAGTCAAAATGACAGTCTGTTTGTTGAAGTTGACACTAAACTTGATTATCTTTCCAGACATATATATCATGGATGGAGAAAATTGACTGGCTGGGTCGAACATCTATTGGAAGTTGGACCAAATGTCAGGAGCTTGTGGACTCCAAAATCAGCATGGTGCAAATGGTCATCGTCTTCACGTAACCCATCATCAATTCAATCATGTAGCTCATTATGAATGCCCAGAGAGTATTGTATATGTGTGAACCTAAGTAAAAGCATAGAACATGATTTAGGTAGTATATAATTCTCATCAACATCGAAATATGTATCAGCTAGGAGCGAGTTCACCTTTTGGTGTAATTTCTTTTCACAGCTACATATGATGGGTACTTGAAATGGTGTAACAGACTGTTCGTTGTGGTAAAGTGGATGGTTCTTGTCCCTCTCCAATAGCATGGCTATACGCTTCAACCTATGTTCATATAAACCAAGGAGTAGGCTCGCCTTGTGAAAATAATAAGATTTAGATTTAAATATAGCTTTCACCTTGTATGAATATGTAGAAATTGTATGATTGCCAATGGCCTTAGCCAAGCCGTATCAGTCGGGGTCAAACCACAAGGATGGAGTTAATTCTAAGCTAGACTTTAATCGCAATTCAAATACTAAATAAACGTTTTTCGTCTTTTTGTAATAAGAGTGGGGATTTTTTCAAATCAATCTCACAACAGTAAACTTGTAAACAATAACCAACATAAGTAAAAAAAACTCTAAAACAAATTATAATAAACGGGCGTTCCTAGAGTTTTTAGACTCGGTTTGGCTTCTGGATTGACTGTTGCGGCCCCGCAAGACGTCTCTACGGGGTCACAGGAGGTAGGTAGAGATGCTGACACTACCTGCTGACCGCAGAATGTCTCCTGCATTCGCAACCAGTGTCAAATACTCTATCTTGCACTTTCTGCGGCTCCGCAAGATGTCTCTGTGGGTCCGCAGACAACTGACAGAATGCAGATTCGAGTTTCAACTCACGTGATCAATTCCTATTCGTATCAGATTTAGTACAATTTCCTCGACTTTCATATTTTGGTACTTCTCACAATAGATCAAAAGAAATTCAAAGATTTATTTCCAAACCTACGTTAAAGTTACTTTTGTTCACGGGTTCGGTTTGACTCTCGTCGAAACTACAATTTAATCTTTTAGTATTTCTTGGAAAGCAAGCAATCAACCAAAATAGTGAAACTAACAATTCTTGGTCATAAGATATCTATTAACCACACTAGATTTGGCCTAATCCACGGGTTTATCAAACAAACAAGTCAAAGATAAGAACACATTAGAAATAAAGCGCAAGTACCATAACATAGTACAATCGATCCATAGATGCAAACATCATCATCTACCCTAGAAACTAAGTGTCAACAGTTGATATCCGCAGACCAGGTATATAGATGATGGAGGAACGTTGGCATAAGTACTTATATAATACAACATCATCACATAGCAAGAGACACAGATTTTTATACTGGTTCAGGGCCCCGAGAATGTAATAGCCCTACTTCCAGTTTATATGGGATTATAGTGGGAAAAGCCCCTAATCACATAGTATAATGTAGGGAATGGGGAATCCGTCGAGACCGTTGTCGAGGGATCGACTAAAATCCCGGCGACTTTGGTGGCTAAATTACGACCCTATGCTATGGCTTCTGTTATTGTTGGATTGATCTATCCTCAACCCGTGGGGGGTGGTGCTCCTTTTATACCGCGGGATACCTGTAGTCTTCAGGTAGGAGTCGGACTAAGAGCCTCACACGATTAGGAAAGCCCTCACCTCCCACGAGTACAACTTAGTTTGGATCTCTTGGTAACACGGACTCCTTCTGCGTTGTTTGGTAATTTTCCTTGTATGACTAGACCTCCTTCTATATTTATGCAAGTATACCTTCTTGATATGCTTCATGCTTTCGGGTATTGAGGATATCCCTTATTTATAAGCATGACAGTAGCCCCCAACTTAAACTCAAATGATCTCCTGTACTCGTTCAAGGCCTACACTTGGTTGTCTAAATGAGTCCTTATGACTGTTCTTGGGAAAATCGAGAAGTCAAGGTAATCCTGACAACAAACCAAGGGTCCTCACGGTTGCATGAATTTATGTCATTTGACTTGAAGTCTAAAATGTCCATACCTAACAGAAACCCAGATATCTTCGGCGGGAAAAACTCCCACGTTCTTGGAAACTAAACCGTTGAACTAGCAGCTTATAAATGGGAAATACTCCATCCGGGAGAAGAACACCCACGCTCCCCATCATTTATTTTTCTTCCTGTGCACCAAACCATCGCCCATGTTGACTCTTCTACTCCTCCCTTCACTGCCGAAATGACGAAGAACAAATCCTTGTCTATTGCGGAGGGGACCACCAAGAAGACCCGTCAGGAGGATCCGGCTGCCGCTGACAGCAACCCTGCCACTTCACCGCTGAAATGACGAAGAACAAATCCTCGCCCATTGTGGAGGGGACCACCAAGAAGCCCCGTCGGGAGGATCCGGCCGCCGCTGACAGCAACCCTGCCATCGAGGGCAAAACCGCCGCCATCCCATTGGGTAACACATCCCCCTCATCCTCTTGATATTCATCCCCTAATAAGCAGGTATTTAGGGATGCTTCTCCAAATCCATCGGGGAGAAAGGGGAAAATTTCTCTTAGAGCTTATGTTTCCGTGCTGTTTGGCCGAATCCCAACATTCTCTAGTAACTTATCTCATTTTTCTGGGTAATTCCCACCTTTGTAGCCCTGGCCTCCCAACCAACGACAACCATGGTTGTCGAGAAAGAGCAAGGAGTGGCCTCGTCATAGGTACCAAAGACCTTCTTTCTAATTTAGTCACGGAAAGTCCAGACATTTTCATTGGCAACTCCCCTCTCTCCCTCGGCTTCTTGCAAGGGCAGTGTGATACTTGTTAGAGTTTGTGCCGAATATGTGTATAAAGTTGATTACAGTTTAGGACTTAGAGTTGTAATAGGCTATAGAATAGTAGCACAGTCGGACTGTATCCTAGGCTCTCTTTTAAATAGGAAGGCACACCTGTTGTAACCGGACGGCGACAGTAGCATACGTAGACGTAGGGAACGACCGTCAGCGGCATAGTCGACCGGCCGTGGTCGTTGGATACCTTGTAAGATGAAGTTATGCTGGATCGAGGAGGAGCGTCCGTAATCAGTGCCCCGTGGAGTAGGTTTGGCCGAACCACGTTAAAAAATATTATGTTTGTGTGTCGTCATTAGGTTTGGATCTTCTATGGTGATCGCTTCCGCAGATAGCTACTGATGCGGTACTGGGGCTAGTTTTCTAACAAGTGGTATCAGAGCCTGGAGGGAGATTCAAGCAAGAGACTCGATGGAGGTGCTTCACACCGCGACGACCGCATAGTAATGTCTAGGAGGGACATTGACGCAAGGTGGAGCACGACGGCGATCAACGGTAATTGATTGGTGGTTTCGGACACTTCAGGCAGGGCGGCCTGAACCGTTCGATGAGCTGCATCGATAGGGAGATGCCCAGACGTGGTGCTCGGGTTGATGACGGCTGAAGCGATTGTCGTACCAATCGGTGGTTTCGGACACGTCGGGCGGGCGGTTCAAACTTTCCGAAGAGGTACTTTCAACGGGGAGTTCAGATATGAGACTCGGGGTTGATTGAAGCTAAGGGTGATCGACATTCCATTATCGGTTGATTCAAACATTGCGGGCGAGATGGCCGGTGCCTTTCGATGAGCTGCGTTCGACAAGGAGACGGCTAGACATAGCGCCTAGGTCGTTCTGCGGCTGTGAAGACGGTGTGGGAATTCGTCGGCTTCGGTTCGTGGCTAGATCGACGGCGGTCAATCAGAAATCAGAGCGGGTGGATCCTTGGATGCTGACAGAGATCTATTGATGACGATGATGTTGGTGCATGATGGACAGCTGCTTAAGCGGCGTATGTGCGGCGAGCATTGTAGTTGCAGTCACTGGTTACATATCGGCGCCGCTGTCGATGGTGTTGACCTGAAGTGTTTGTCTACTGTGCCGGAGGTCATACGGTGTACGTGATGTTCAGGAGGTCTAAACCGTGCGGTGTGTGCGTCTGCGCATTGTGGCTATGTTGCGTGGCAGACAAGAACAATGATATGGTGTAGCTGATCCGGATTGAGATCGTGCAGAGTGTTTTCGTGGGACTCAGGTGCGTGCAGTACACAAATACAAGCAAGAAATCATGTTTGACACGGTCAAGAGAAAATCAGCAAGTAGGGATATCCACCGGGTTGCATCATTGCAATCAATGCAAATCACAGAGCAAGAAGAGATCGGTTAGGATTTCTTGGCGACGGCGATTCGCGGCGATGAACTCCGGGTGGCAGGAGCATGACCTTGGTGCGGTCGCGTGCAGGTGTCGGCGGAGCTCGACGCGGGCTGCTTCCAGTGGAGGAGGCGGCAGAGATCCGGCGGAGGGGCGGCGCCAGAGGCCGGCAGAGGGGGCCACGGCGGCTCCAGGGCCGGTGGCGGCGGCGCCACAGGCGCTCACCGGCGAGCTGCGGAGAAAGGCCTAGGGGCATCGACGGTCTAGGCGGCGGCTCCAGCAGGGGTTCGACGAGTTGACCAGGTGGCGGCGGCTAAGGCTCTTCGGCGGCGGGGAGGACTGGTGAGGTGGCGGCATGGGATTTTTTCTTTCGGGCGACGGCGTTATCGCGAGAGGAGGCGTCTAGCAGAAGGAAAGAGGAAGAAGGGGATCTGCGGTGTTTTTTGTTGTCCGGTTGGACTTGGTGGGTAAAGAAAAAATGTGGATTTCCTTGACCGCTGGTTGCTTGACCGATAGAAGAGGTCAAAGCAATAAACTGATTTTTGGGCCAAGAAAAATTCGAGCTGTTTATTTTCTGGAGAAGAGAAGAATAAGTTTGATCTGGCTAGAGACTGACGGTTAGTCGGTGGGCCAGAAAATTAGGGCAGATCAATTTAATCAAGATGACCATTGATTGAGTTGGATTATCGTCGGTGGCGGCGGCGAAGACTTCCCAGATATCCAGGCAACAACGGGTAAAATTCCGTTGATGGTGTTCAATGATGATGTCTGGCAGCATAGGGTATATTCGGATCCACGGGTCCGCGTGATGTGGATAGATAAAAACTGCGTCACTAGAGACAAAGAGATGCTATCGTGGTAATTCTTCGTATGACTTGGTGTGACAGTGATTTTCTCGGTATAAGCTAATTAGTCACAAATGCGGAAACCGTGAATGATTGGATTTGTTAGCTTGGCCAGCTAGAAAGAAATTCAATTTCGCTTGGCAAGACGACTGTGATGACAGAAGAGAAGATGGAGTACTGCTGCAGATGGTGTCTAGAGGAAGAGATTACGAGAAGATAGCAGAATCTCTTGATGGTAAGTCTAGTGAAGACTTGTCGGGGCGGCTTGGTAAGAGATGCAAAAGGAACCAACTTAAGTTCGGGTACATGGAGGTTCACGCAAGGACAAGATCCAGATTGTGAGGGCATATTTGTGTCAAATATGTGTATAAAGTCGGTTACAGTTTAGGACTTGGAGTTGTAATAGGTTGCAGGATATTAGCAGAGTTGGATACTATCCTAGGCTCTCCTTTAAATAAGAAGGCGCACCTGTTGTAACCGGACGACGATAGTAGCATAGATAGGTATAGGAAACAACCGTCGGCGGCATAGCCGATTGACGTGGTCATTGGATACCCTGTAAAATTATGTTGGATCGGAGAGTAGCGCCCGTAATCAGTGCCCCGTGGAGTAGGTTTGGCCGAACCACGTTAAAAAACATTATGCCTGTGTGCCGTCGTTAGGTTTGGATCTTCTATGGAGATCACTTTCGCAAATAGCTACCGATGTGGTATCGGGGCTAGTTTTCTAACAATACTGACGAGGCGTTGTCTTCTGTCAGCCGACCCAAGCAATCCTGCTGCGCTGGGGCAGGTACATACTCAAGTAGACAAGGTCATTGTTTTTTCATACTACCAGACATCTTCACTTTTGTATGCTCGTAGGCTGCCTTAAAACTGCTTCCTCCGCTGGCGCCACTTGCTCCTTTGGCTCCTCTGGCCGAACTGCTCCCTATCGGACCACCAAAGTAAGCTATTTTTTCTTTTATTTTGTCGAGGCGACCCTTTGTCTACCTCTAATACCATATACTCTGGATGCTGCTTTTAGGACCTCCTCAGTAACTCCGTCTTCAAGTGAGGCCCCTGCAGTGGTCACAACACCGGTGGATGCTATAGGATTGCCTCCTCGTGCGCCCGCCGCAGCACCGCTCCTCCCATGTCCATCCCGTACCCTTAACTGGGTGGAGAAGATCGCGGAGGGACGACGACTCCTTGATGAGGGCGTTCAAGAACTCTCGAGTTCGATTGCGAACTCCGTTTCGCTCCGGCCTAAGTTGGCCTCATGTGAAATAAGTGTAACTGGATTTGAATCACAATTGAACAGCGCACATTCCTCGTCTCGTCCTCCACTGTATGCGTGCGAGTGGATGGAGAGAGAGCGTAGCCAGCCGCCATCGCCCTCCTACGCCCGCATCCGCCGCCGCCTCACTGTCGTCGCCTCCCCATGCCCGTGTCCACTTCTGCCGCCACCGCACACAGGTCCCTATCCATCGATGAGGTTGAACTCGCGGACCTTGCCGGTGGCATTGTCACTGGTCTGGAAGCAGTGCACCGGGTGGTAGGTCGGCACGGCGGAGGTGCTGATGCAAATGTCGGACAGGACTCAGGGGCAAGTTCTTCGGCAGCATGCTCTTGGCCTGCAAAGTTAATTGATTAATTAACCAATCGATTGTTAATTCGATCAATCAATCAGATGATGCCAATGCCAATACGGATAATGGAAGGGAATCGTATGTCTGGAGAAGATGGTTGGCTGGAGATTGGTGACGCCGAAGGTTGGGATGATGACGTTGGTGAGCGTGTCGCGCACCCTTGTCTCGCCGAGCATCCTCCTGATCTTGCTCTGCAGGTACCTCCTGCAATCAATCAAATAATCATGTCGTCAAATAGATGAAACTAATGTACTTTCGCGGGAAGATGCGGGGCCGTTGTCTGCTGCCGGTGGCGTACGCGCCCATGAGGCCAAACATGTCGAGGATCATCGTGGCCTGGAAAGCGCGCAGCCACCACCGGCGGAGAGGCGGGGAATGGAGAGAGGAGGAAGAGAGAATTTTTATTTTTTTTATTTAACCTGTCAAGACTAGTTATATGTCGTACTAACGCTACGGAAAATTTGAAATTTGATATGTATGTGTGAATCATGTTTTTGTGAAGCAATATATGTAACTAATGTATAATTCCATTCAGAAAAAGGTAATACTAAAATTATATACTTGCATTAGATTATACATTCCATAAAAAATACTTACATTATATACTTAAACTTTTTTACATTGTTGCTTATAGAAAGCAAGTCTCTACAGAAACCATTTAAAAGTACAACGAAATACAAACACATTATCTCATTGATGATCCACTTGATTTGCTTTGTCCAACATCATATTCATGCCGAGCGACCGATGGGTCTCTAATTCAAGAACTATGATAGTGTTAACTTTTATGCAGCAAATAAATCATGTCGTTAAACAGAGGTGATGGATTGCAGAATCTAAAGTATACAAATATCATGAGCATGTTGGGCCTATATATACCAAATTCCTGGTGGTAACTGAGCAAGTAGTATAGCACTAATCACAGATTGAAAATATCTAGGTGTGTTTCTTTTTAACCAACATGGAGACAATGCTATCAAGCACATCAGAGAAGAACAAGGCAATCAAGCATCATTTATCACAATATTTTTTTAATAGACAAGAGATCTGCCTATCATTTCATTAAGAAGGAAGGAAAAGATGGGAGAGGGTTAGCACTAAACCACCACACCCCCACCAACAGCCATACAACTCATGCCCACAAAAAAAACATCAAAACACAAGACCTAACTCAATTAGCTCGGACTACAGCCATAGCCAAGAAATCCCGGAGTTTAGAAGCCCCAGCCGTGCACCAAAGCCCACACTCCGTAGCACGTATGCGAAATCATCACATAACGTTGAACACCATACATTGTCCTACACTTTTGATAGTTCAAACAGATGCACTTAGCCATTAACAGTACTCCCTCCAAATAAGATTATGGGACGGGGAGGGAGTATCTATCAACAAGTAGAAATTTTCTAAGCTCTGTTGGCATATCCAGAGTCAATATAGAAAGGGTTAGATTCCACCAGATAAAAATTGCTTGGACCATAATACAGATGGAAGGCTGGATGCACATTCGACATTTGAATGCTAACTTTAACAAGTATGCCTATAATATTCAGAAATCTCCAAGTAGGGAGTTAGTTAATCAATACCAGAGAAATTTTATACCCTGAGCAGTGTCAAACTCAATTATCCACTCCTGATTTATGTTCTGAATAGAACATTGTTCGTCTGTACCACCATATGCATTATCGGAATACGTGCATACCATTATCTGGTCATGTAAAGGAAACAACCAAAACACAACCATATATCTTTAAAAAATTTGTCACAAAACCCTAAACTCATGTTTTAGCATGATTGCAATTGTCAATCCCAATTTGCTGAGAAGAAATGAAAGACGTAAATAAACTTTGTTCTGAAACCTCTAGCATCGACATCGCAGCTAACTAAATTGCCAAAGATACTATTTAGTCCGGCGGAGCCTTCCATCTTACAAAATTTCTACTCCGTTAAACAACACTATTGTTGCGTACGAGGTCAGCCATTTGTCCATATAGGCGAATCAAAGAGCAAGCCAACTGATGATAATATAGAGCTCAAATTCCTGCAGTAGGTGGAGCAGACCAGCCTAGCAGGATCAATACAATGAGTGAGCCACCAAATAATGAAATAATTTTAAGGAAATCAAAGCACCATAACTCCCAAACATACAGATCCACTTAATTTGCCGCAGTCCGCAATTGATGCTCCAACAAAATACATGCGCAAGATAGACTGAGATTTTTTTTTCCCAGAACAAAACCTGAGATAGAGTGAGACTTTTAACATGAATACAGTTCTTGTCTGAGACGGATCTGCCGGCGGCGTGGAATAATGCAACGCTGTGCTAACGCTACACTGGCATTAATAATACAATCAAACAATCGAATTATTATATTATTCTGATTAAAAAATATATATTGTTCCTTAAAATAGATGACAACATAAATCAAATTGCATACTGCATGAAATCTGATAGAAAAAAAATCTGATATCTGCTAGAAGAATTTTAGTAAAACACTGTTGGATCCTTCCCTACAGTATTTGCCTAAAAATATGGGTCTCCCATATAGAATTACAGCTTGCAAGCACAACACAGTGATGTAAAATCCCAAAATTTGTCTACAACGCAGTGATGTAAAATCCCCGTAATCATGGGCAGCGAACACTAAGAGAAACATACTGATAAGTGACAACTGACATTATAAAGCTAAAAGCGCGAGCAGTGTATAGTTAAATGTTTTCAAGAAAAACTTCAGTACTTTACTTATGCAGCACTTTATATCTTTGTATATGCGACTGGCCTCATTTTTTTCAAGGCAAATTTCATCAAATTGAATACGATTTGATACAGAATGCAACAACTGGCCGCATGATACAAACAGCAATATAAAATACGTTTTCTACTTGTTTCATCAAATTGAATACGATGCGGAAATTTTGGAGGGAGCAATTGGTCTTATAAATACCTGGACTTTCAAACAAGTGCACTGCAATAACATTATATGAGTTCTTCATACCCTGATCTGAGTTATCTCACTACTTGTGCACAATCTATCACATCCAACATTCTGCTCACTAACATAAATGTGTTTGAACCTTCTCTGAAACTTGCCTGATATCAATGGATCCGGCGGAGAAGGAGATGACGCCACGACGGCCAAGGTGCATCCTAGCGGGAGAGGAGGGCAAACTGTCGACGGCTGCGTGCGGGAGGAAACGCCTCTGCCGGCGGCGCGGAAGGGCGGCGACCTGACGGGACGGCGATGAGGCGGCGGCGCGGTGGCCAGGGATCTGCGTCGCTGATGGTGATCTGGCAGCGGTCGTCGTAGAGGGAGAGCCCCGCCGGTGCTTGTCGGCGGTGGCAGAGAGAGGAGGGCATGCTGCCGACGGCTGCCGGGGGAGGATACGGCTCTGCCGGCGGCGCGGGAGGGCAGCGCAACGGCGATGAGGCGGCGGCTCTGCCGGCGGTGCGGAGGGGAAGTGCGGAGAAGGGGAAGTGAGGAGAGGGGAATGCGGAGAAGGGAAAGTGCGGAATCAGCAGACGGCGACGACTGCCAATGCGTGCCGCGTGCGGGGAGGGGGCGCCGTGGATTGCGATCTATGCCGCGTGTGCGGGAGGTGGATGCCTCTTGCGATCTCTGGCACTCCTATTTATTCAACTATAGGGTAGATAAGATGAGGAGCCTAAAGTGAACTTATTCTAATTTTAGTTGGGCCCTAACTTTAGAATAAACTAACCTAGGCCCTCATCCTGGCTCAAGCCCATCTTACTCCGCCGCCCCTTCCATCGTTCCCTGTTACTCCAGACCAAACAGTAGAACTAGTCCAAGCTAAGTCCATTCTGTTGGCCGGTCGAATCCACTAAACAGACCAAACTGGGCAAGGATCGTATCGACACCACCAACCAAAGTCCATTAAGTATGCCTCGTAATGTAGGCCGGCCTGCCCGATCACCAAACCGCACAGCCAGGTCAGAGGTCAGCCTACCAGAACCCAGTAGCCGATCAGGGCAGTTGCCGAGGGCCCGAGGCAGACGCCCCCACCCTCCCCTGCCACCTGTCCATGACGTCGCTCTCGCCCGTGCAGGCATGCATGAGCCGTGCCGCACCTACACACACCACACATGCGCACTAGGCCTCGCCCGCACCACACCGGTCGCGTCCTTCCCGCAGCAGAGCACATCTCACCCCGAACCCAGGGCATCCGTGCAACAGCGACGTGTGCCGTTGTCGGCCCCGTCCCCCGCGACGACTTCCATCCCACGCAGGACTCGGTCACGCCAGCGCCGATCCCGACACGCGGAGAAACAATATATATATATATATATATATATATATGAATGATCATCAAGACCACAGACGAAAGAAGCACAATATAAGTGCATCTTTCAAGCATCATATTGTGAACAAGACTGTTTTTGTTGGTAATTTTCAGCTGCCATGACAACGACAGGCATAGTTTTCAAAGCAAAAAAATGGAGTTCCAATATTGTTGGCCAAACACACAGTAATTGCTAACAATTTGACAAATCTCTGATGGTCGTCCAACCACATCGAGGATTGCATTCCTGAAAGCATAATATTATGCGAATCATGTACAGCATAAATAAAATCTTTTCATAACAATATTGAAAGTATATAAAGCACATCCCACCTAAGTCATGCCTATGCACCCACTAAATAAAAATCAAGTATTAAATGATTGTATAGAATCTGAAGTGAAAACGGAAGAAAAATCCTGCAGAAGATCTGTCCAGGACGGCGCAAACCAGCTCTCGAGCAAACAACCGCAATTGCGCTGTGCTAATCATATTCTGCTCTGCAGCAGCCATCACAACAAGCCTATCCTATCATCTGCTGGGTCGTTTCTAGAGAGGTGTAAAAGCTAGTTGCCGCAGCCATTCATCCAAGCCTGTAGATCGCAAAGCATGCATGTGCTGGCGCCTGGCTACTTGCACGATATATTTCTGAGAAATCAGCTGGTTGCCTTTGCCATGGCCTCTTAGAAATTTAGGATTAACTACCTGAATGGACGTGCGTTGTAACGGGGTTTAAAATTTTAAAACTTCATCAAATGTTTTAAGCTTCCAAAACAAATTATTCATATCCATTTCCACTATATAATCAGTCACCTTGCCGTGAACATTTATGTTGTATTTATTTATATTTTGTTTAATTCACGTAAGAATATTGATTCCATTTTCGTGGATATATGTAACCCCAGCACACCCACTATATGAGCTGAGCTGACCCATGAAGCATTAACCTATTAATGCAATGTCTATATCCACAATATCACTTATGTGAATAGTACGTGGGGGCAGCTAGGCATAAAGCCACAAAACCTGACAAGAGCCCACGCAACAGTGAGGTGGTTGGTGGTTGTAGATTAACTGTCACCGCTTCTTTTTAGAATGTTATAGATTCAGAAATTAGCATCACATTCCAACGGCTTCATCACTAAATACTTAGCATATACATCACATATCCATCAACCACATCTCGATTCAAGTACGCTAGGCATTCAAGATAAATGGCAGATTTCACAAGTAAACAATTCATGGGAAATTAAACTTGTAATGGCCCTAATACATAAGATTTAATTATTATTCATGGGAAATTCAACTTGTAATACGACGGCGGCAAGGGGCTGCTAGCCAGATCCAGTTGGATCCGGCAGCGGTGCTGCGTACGGCCGGCGACGGTGGTGCGGACGGTCGTTGCGGGCAGCGGGAGTCCATGGTTGACGGTGCTACTGGCCTGATCCAGCTGGATCTGGCAGTGGCGTCGCAGCGCGGGAGGCCGGCGGCGGCCATGCGGACGCGATGTCGTCTTCGGGGTTCATCGACGGCGGCCCTTGCAGATGGATCTGCCACTATGGGTTGCGACGTGTGCCGGCCGACATCGGTGACGCCTGTGGGCGCCACTCACCTTCTTGAAGGTGATGTCTGAATGATTTGTCATTGTTCTGCAATGGTACTTCCTCCGGCACAAGCCTTGAAATGGATTTCTGGGTGAAAACTTAGCGATGACGACATTGATGTCGCAAACTTCTTGAAGGCATCGCATTGGTGTTCCATCTGTGCTATGACGTTGTGGTTGTATTGAGTTCAATTGATGCTAAAGGGTTTGGGACTAATGACTGTTGTTTACAACTTAGAATCTTCGGCGTTTCTTCCGCTTTGGTTTGGCTTACCAGCGGTGATGAAAGCATAACTTGATTGCCTAAAGGATCGTTGCTCTTTTCGAAGATTCTATCTTTTAGTTTGAGGAAAACAAGGGCTACGCGTAACTTATAAACGTTTGGTAGGAACCATGGCTATGTTCTTTCTAACCAGCCATAAACGGAGATTTCTGTTTTAGGATGGTTTTTTAAGTAGTATTCTTGTTTTTAATCAAGCTAGAAATAATTGTAATTCACAGATGTTAGCTCTGTAATTTTTGTTATATTTGGCTGTAGCTTCTTTGAAGTAAAGGCTGGAATGAATTCCATTATTAAAAAAATAGACAATCACAGTGGACACAAAAAAGGAAATGTACGTATCATCAATAACGCACTAATTTCTATTTCTTTCAGCAGATCAAGAATCAACAAGAACTAGCCCGTTAATCTATAAACAAACAGATCAACATTTTTCTTGAACTACTGCTACGACAGTAAGGGCCTATTTGGTTGCTATCCGGGAAAAAATTATCTGGCCTGGCACTAGTCGGACTCAATCTGGACCTTGTTTGATTGCCTCCCTGAGCCTCTCCCTCTCACGCCTGGCCTGACATGTTCCAGCACTGAGGGTGCGTTTGGTTGGAGGGAGTTTTTAGAGGATTGGAAGTTTAAAGGGATGAGACTATTAATTAACTTGTTTGGTTAAAGGACATGAGAGTTTTGGTGGGACAGGGATGGGGAATTGAAGGGGGCAACCCCCTCCTTTTCAATACCTGAGGTGAGGGTGGGAATTGAGAGGGAATTCCCTCTTGTGTTGCTAGCATAGATCTCAACCATTCATTTTTACTTAAATCTATTTTCGATCCAAACTTCCATCTAAATTCCCATCATCTATCCAATCAGGAGATTAAGACTAAAAATCAAATTTTCTTTTTAATCTTATTATTAATTTTCTCGTAAAAACTCTCATTCCTCTCCCCTAAAGTTAGCAAACACGCCGTGAGATTAGCCTGAGTCAGGCGCAGCGATGTGTGGACCCTAATCACTTTTAGCTGCACGAAGCATGTATGCCATCGCCATATGAAGCTCTGCCTCTGCAACGCCATCAGCCCATCACCCACCGGTCCGTCGCCACCGCGTGAAGGCGCCGCTTGTTGCCGCTGTCCCGCAAAGCCTCTCCATATGCACCCGCCTCCGCCGCCGCCGGCAACAACTCCTGCCATCACGAGAACTCCTGCATCTATGCGTCTTTCTAGATCCAGCTCGGCGTGAAGCTTCTGCAGAGGTTGTAGATTCTTCAGCAGGACAACGCCTTGTTGATTGAAGCGCTTTGCATGCATAGGGAGAATTAATTAAAGATTTGCTTTGCTCGATAGTTGGATTTATGGTGTTGTGATTTTTTCTCCCTTTCCATTCTGTTATAGGTGATTGATTTTCCCCTAAATTTTCTATGGGAAGCTGTGCATCATCTGGATTTTAGTTGGAGGAGCGATGCAATCCTTCCGATATTTGTGTTTTCCGTTTAATACTGACTTAGCAGTGATTATTATCTAGCCCAATCATATTTTCTCTTATCAGGCAGCAGTGTCAAACCAAACAGACTTCTTCTCAGGCAGCAGTGGCAAACCAAACAGACAGCATCTCAGGTTGCGTGGCCAGGTAAGTTTGTGAACAGTCTTGAATGCCTCTCAGGCAAACGAAAGCGTGGTGCTCAGATCAACCAAACAGGCCGTAAATGAACAGATCCAGCCCCTTATTGCTAATTCCTAGCTCCGTCCCCAAAATATAGGTTGTTGACTTTTAGACGATATTATTTATTTTGTCATGATTTGTTTTACCATTAGCTATATTTCAAGTATGGCTTACTTGTTTTTATATTTCTATAAATTTTTTGAATAAAACGGATGGTCAAACGTGATGTGCGAAAACCGATAAATACTTATATTCTAGGACGGAAGGACGGAAGAAGTAACAAACTGAAGAAATTATTAAGTTCACATGGCCAAAAAAAAAGACATACAAATAATCAATAACCCACCTAAATTTTGTTTTTATTTCTAGCAGATCAAGAATCAACAAGAACTATCCCATCTATAAACAAACAGATCAACATTTTTTTTTGAACTACTGCTATGGCATTAATAATCCGTTTAGTTTGTGAATTTTTTTTTAAAAAAACATTACATCAAAAGTTTGACTGAATGTCAGAGTGGTTTTTGGATACAAATAAAAAAATTAATTTCATGCCTTGCTTGGAAACTACGAGACGAATCTTTTGAGCCTAATTAATCTGTCATTAGTACATGTGGGTTATTGTAGCACTTATGGCTAATCATGGTGAAATTAGGCCGAAAAAGATTCGTCTTGTCGTTTACAACCCAATTGTGTAATTAGTTTTATTTTTTATGTACTCCATATATGAGTTGAAAGATTCGATGTGAAAAATTTTTGGGAACTAAACAAATCCAAAATGAACAGATCAGCCGCCTTATGAAGGTTTGTTCTGATGACGCTCTCTCTTGTGGCCCGATCTTCTGGTGAGGGGGATAACTCTCGCTTTAATCAAATGCGACGTTGACGATGTGGCTACCAACCAAAACAAGTCCAGGACGACGTGCAATCGCTACACCACAAGTGATGTCGTACCAACCATGACGCACAGTTGATGATTCCTGCAGTGCAAACGAGAGAACACAAGAACAAGGTAATATGCAATCTAAATATTGCGAATAGGTAATAAGCACAAAATAATAGTTGCGATTGAAGTGGTAGATCTAATCGTTCCGGCAAATCAACACACCAACTATTGGGGACTCTGAATCTATAGTCGCCGACTAAACGACCGAGGACTAGAGACAAGATGAACGGCACCTAGCAAAATTCAACTAAACAAAACCCAATTATTTTAGGAGGTGTACATAGCTATTTATAGGTGAAAATAGAGCTAGAGATGAGGTCTGGTTCGTGGAGGTGGAGAGATCCACTTCCGAGATGTGTCTAATCTATTACAAGGCCCGATGCCCCAGTTTGGTTTGGAATTTAGCAACAGCACCATCTTATTTTGACGATTCCCGTTGACTCAGGATGAATTTTGACATAGGACCTGATGCGTTGGAAAGCTTATGAAATAATCTTTCCAAAAAGTCCAAGATCACCCAAATCTGAGTTGGCATGAATAAATGGCAACCGTTTGAAGTCAAGGTCGTTGCAGGAGTCCGAACTGGATTGGGTGATGTGGTACACTTGATCTCTATCTTTATTTATGGTAGAAATACATCTTGACCATCGTACATTTGATCTTCGGCTTGACTTGGCGATGTCCTCATCATCCTCCCCTTCTTGAATTGAAGTAGTCCTCGACTCAACCTCATCTTGTTCACCCAAAGAATTAGCGCTTGTTGTTCAATCCTACGCATAAGCATCATCCCTCGAGATACCTTCGTAGGAAAAGGATCCTCGTATTCCTGCAAAAGATTAGTAACAACAAGTGGCAAAGAACACAAAGTAATAGAGATATCAGCTATTGTGTGTATATCATCTTGGTAAAATAAATCATAGCAACAAAAATCAGGCTCATTTACTTCACAGGTATCAGATTGACAAGCTAATAAAACAGCACCCTTTAACCAAATTCCATTATTTGTGAAACATGGTTCAATCTTATTAGTTGAAGAAAAATCCTTAACAACAATCTGATTTTCACTCATAGCTTTCTTTTCATATTCAATTCTTGCAAAGTCATCTTTTAAAACAACATTTGGAGTCATAGAATACAAAACAATTCTTTTACCGTTAAACATGAATTTGTATGTATTGGTCCTACCATCAAAGCTAATCTCTCTATCATATTGCCATGGTCGGCCTAAAAGAATAGAACATACTTGCATATTCACAACATCACATTCAACTTGATCGTGGTAGGAGCCTATAGAAAACGGTATTTTAACCAAACGTGTTACCTTCATCTTACCACATGTATTGAACCACTGTATATGATATGGACGAGGGTGTGGATGGGTAGTCAAGCTAAGCTTCTTGGCCATGTCTTCACTTGCTAAATTGTTGCAACTCCCGCTATCAATTATCACTTTGACACTACACCCTTTCACAAGGAATTTTCTTTGGAACAAGTTATGGCGTTGGTTCTGATCATCACATTTCTCTTGAGCACCAAGTGCTAGCTTCACAATAAGGCTGGGGTAGTGAGCTACCATGTCGGATGTCAGATGCACTTCCTCGAGGTCATCATTATCTTGTTTCCCTGCATGGTCAGTGACGGCTAAAGCTAATTCATTATCACAATCACTAGCAGAAGTATACTCACCTTCATCATTCACCAATAAAGCTCGTTGATTTGCACAATCCCGTGCGAAGTGCCCAATACCATGGCACGTATGACATTTAATATCACGTGTGCGTCCAGTAGAAGCGACTGAACCTGCACTCTTGGTTGGGGCCTGAATTGAAATGTTTTTGCTTGTATCTTGTACATGGGATGGCGTCGAGGGAGGTGGACAGCTAGCACTAGTAGTCTGGTGTGATGTTGACTGTCGCGTTGATGTCTTACCTGCAAAAGAATTACTATACCTGTTCCGTCCCTGCACTTCTCTTTCAGCTTTACAGGCAAAATGGAATAATCTATTCAAGTTATTGTAATCTTTGTAATCAAGAATATCCTGAATTTCTCTATTAAGACCACCATAGAACCTAGCAATTTTCGCATCCTCAGTTTCTTGCAAATCACATTGAGACAAAGCAATCATCATTTCTTGATAATATGTTTCCATGGAATTAGTACCTTGTCTTAAAAGTTGTAGTTTATTTAACATGTCACGAGCATAATAAGTTGGAATAAATCTATACCTCATTGTTCGTTTCATATCATGCCATGTTCTAGGTCTAAGTCCTCTAGTACAAATATCATTCCACCACAACGATGCAAAGGAGGTAAATTCACTACTAGCAGCTTGAACTTTCTTATTATAAGGAAAATCATAGCAAGAAAAATTTTGCTCAACAGGTAGCTCCCAGTCTAGATACACAGAAGGCTCAAACTTACCATCAAAAGAAGGCATCGAAAATTTCACCTTAGATAAAGGAACTTCTTGCTTCCTAGTGGCACATTGTCTTCTATTTCCAACACTTTCCTCCTCCTCATCATCAGCAGCAGACTCCTCATGCTCATCTTCATAGTGATATCTCCGGTGTTGACGACCAACAACACCTGCATTTTCTTCACCTGCAGCCTCCAGTAAACCAATACATCGCACAATATTTTCATGTCCAATATTTATATTTTAAATATTTTCAGTTAATTGGTTATGTGATCGGTTCATCTTCTCGAGTTGCTCTACTATTTTGACCAGACTTTCACCCGAAGGTTTTAAATTGTTATCCGTACTTTTCTTGTATACTTTATTGCTACGTACCAACTCTTCATAGCAAAACTCCATGCCCTTAAGCTTATGTTCCAAACTCTCAACCGTGGGTGGATTTTGACCCGAACCTGATATGGTTGACAAGCAAAGAGAAACTCACAAGAAAATACGTCCTAATAAGTCTAGAAATTTTGTGGAGCTTCTTAAGGCACTCAACACTCTAACATATACCAAATTCTTATAATATTCTCAATGAAAGAAAAAAACATGTTAATCACTGTGGCTGGTTCGTGGTACAATGAAAAGCTTGATGAGAGTAGCGATTGCAAAGCCGGACCTGTAAAAGTTAGTAGTTTATGGATCTTGGTAGGCTGGACAATCACAAGGAATAGCAATAATCAAACAGAGATGCAAAATTAAATAATGGTCCAAAGTACTAGTCAAAGTTGCTGGCCTAGCCTAGACTCAATCCTAGATCAAGCAAGCAAATGATCAATACTCAGACTAAAACCAACTCCACTAGCAAGTCGAGCTCACCAAGAAATACAAACTTCTCAAAATATTCCAAACCTTTTTTTTCTTTTTTCTTTTGATTTTTTCGGTGCGGCTTTTTTTTATTTTTTTTTCAACCACCTTTTTGCCTTTCTGTTTTTTTAACTTTCTTTTTAACAAACGGCAGCTACCAAAGAATAGCTGGGTAAAAAAAATATTACAGACGCAAAGGACTCAAACACTGGAAAATAAAAGCTAACTCAATGATCATGTATGTATATACATGCGCGTGTGCTAACAAACTCACTACCGAACCGACTCTTTTTCTGGTCGCGTGAAATTAGGAAGCTACTCAAAGTTTTCCTTCTCCCTCCTATCTATACTCGGCTGCACCAATTAAATGCATGCATGCAAATCAGCTAATACCACGGAGAGATCAGACTTCCTTTTCCGTAAACCACGTGCATGCCGATATGTAGGAGGAAAATCAGGCGACGTTGCATGCAAATCACTGGGACGTTGCCACGCACAATATGCAAAACACAGATCGATATCCAATCACGTCCGGCACATATGGATAACTATCTCCTTTCCTCTAGAAAATCTCGTGCATGCACACGCACAAAGAACAACTGCAAAACAGCCACAATGTTTAGATCCCTGACTTCACGTGTTAAACCTGGTAACTAAAAGGATTCGGCGACATGCACAAAACCGAAAAAAAACAAAAACTCTCGGCGACGACGGTAGAGATCCAAGATATTTGCTCTCAAGATCAATCTGACACACCGCGATTGATGAACACGGGAAAACTCAACTGACTCCATTATCAATCGCAAAACTCAAATTAAGACTAAGCTAAACTAGAAACCAGCGCTCGACACGACTAGGGACCAAAACTCAATAAAGCAAAATTGAATAAAAATTACGAGGCACAAATCTAAGGTTTAGTTGACATGAAAAGTGGTACGGCTATATGGTGGACGATAGGTAGATAAAAAATATTTACAAAACTAAAATTCTTACCAGGCAACTGAAGCTCTGATACCAACTGATGACGCTCTCTCTTGTGGCCCGATCTTCTGGTGAGGGGATAACTCTCGCTTTGATCAAATACAACGTTGACGATGTGGCTACCAACTAGAACAAGTCCAGGACGCCGTGCAATCGCTACACCACAAGTGATGTCGTATCAACCGTGACGCACAATTGATGATTCCTGCAGTGCAAACGAGAGAACACTACAAGAACAAGGTAATATGCAATCTAAATATTGCGAATAGGTAATAAGCACAAAATAATAGTTGCGATTGAAGTGGTAGATCTAATCGATCTGGCAAATCAACACACCAACTAATCTGGGCTCTGAATCTATAGTCGCCGACTAAACGACCGAGGACTAGAGACAAGATGAACGGCACCTGGCAAAATTCAACTAAACAAAACCCAATTGTTTTAGGAGGTGTACATAGCTATTTATAGATGAAAATAGAGCTAGATATGAGGTCTGGTTCGTGGAGGTGGAGAGATTCACTTCCGAGATGTGTCTAATCTATTACAAGGCCCGATGCCCTAGTTTGGTTCGGAATTCAGCAACAGTACCATCTTGTTTTGATGATTCCCATTGACTTAGGATGAATTTTGACATGGGACCATGCGTTGGAAAGCTTATGAAATAATCTTTCCAAAAAGTCCAAGATAACCCAAATCGGAGTTGGCATGAATAAATGGCAACCATTTGAAGTCAGGGCTGTCGCAGGAGTCCGAACTGGATTAGGTGATGTGATACACTTGATCTGTATCTTTATTTGTGGTAGAAATACATCTTGACCATCGTACATTTGATCTTCGGCTTGATTTGGCGATGTCCTAATCATGTTCCTGGCCGAAGAGAGGGTAATCGCCGAGCCAACTAAATGCCCAATGTGATTGGAGTGCTGTATATAAGACAATACTATATTGAATTTTTCCATAGGTAGAAGAAAGAGAAGAGGTAGAAGAAAGAGAAAGAAAAGAGAAAGATGATGTATGTTAATTTACTTACAGTCTAAAAGAATAGTTGTAAGTTATAGACATGATTTTCACCATTATAGGCCAGTTGTCTATTAGACGAGTGATTTTTATTGGCCCACTTTGATGTAGACTTGGGTTCCCGATCTTCCGAAAAGTTCTGATAACCAACGATTTGGGCGGAGTCGCAACACACGTCGATCCGGCTTCTTGAGCCCCGCAATCGCAGTACCACGTCTCCTCTGGTTACCACCCGTGCCGGAACACAGATGGCCTCGCCGAGAAGGCTAATCCCTGTTTGTGAATCGAAGAACACAAACAAGAACGAGATAGAAAGCAACCAAAATTGCAGATGAATGATTAAGCTCACGAGTTGGGGTCTTACAAACCGATCAACGGCAAAACTGTTCTTGACAGAAATAATCTAAGCAAAACTCAACCCTAACCTAGGCGACGGCTACTTATATATATAGGTTAGGGTCGCGCAAGACCCCCTAGACGCGTCCCTATTGGACTCGGACACGATACATGGCCCATAAGGCCCAAAGACGGTGACGCAGCACCGGAACAGATTCGGAACGTCAACTTGTTTGGACGATTCCCGTTGAGTCAGAAGGAATTTGGACGTGGGACCAGAACCATTGGCAAGGTTATGTTCTTAGCTTTCCAACCATATAAAGAACGCCTCAATCCGAGCACGTATGCGACCGGGGCGCCCGTTTTAGTGCAAACTGGTCCTGGAGTCCGAACCGTGGCCGAAGTCGAATTGGTTTGGGCCTCCAACTTGACTTGGACGTCCTTGAAGATCCTCCATGCCTCCAAGCATCCCTCCAAATGACTCCATGTCCTCTCTATGATTTTCAATCATAATACAATCATTAGGTAGCAATCTATTCTCCAAATCATACAAATAAGAATATAGGAACGAATTCACCTCTAAATTTAATTGTCGTGCGCGAGCTCTAGTGATTGGACCTTGAACATCCAACGGAGGTATATTGTGTGCATCGGAAAGAGTGATGTCCTCATCACACTTAATCTTATAGACAACACATTATATATACTATCTCATACTTTGTTTATAGATGAGTCTCAACCATTAAACATACCCATGTGTGGCTTATGCTACACATGGTATCTTCACTAGCAAAAGAATAAATAAAGAGAGACCATTAATACTCTTCTTTCTTCTCTAAGAATGCTTGTCTTATGCTCTGCTAAGCACATGTGTGGCCTCTTTGCATCATTGGCACTACGCCGATTGTAAACGATATAAGCAGTACATTTCTTTCCCTTAGCGTGTACTTCTAGAGAATTGATTTTTCACACTGCCAGTAGTATTAGATCTAATGTTGATAAAACATACACCTTTTTGGCACTGCCAGCCCAGTAATAATGCATTTGCATTTTGTCTAAACCATCTATCAATGAGATGAGATCTTTTATTATCCGAAGTGAGTGTAACTCAATTGTTAAGTATTCTGGTGGTGAAATTGCTCAGTCAGGTCCAAAACTAAGAACAGAAATATGTGCTTGTATTTACGGCTAATGTTCTTTTCAGTAGTAACGGATATACATGTATCATTAGCAAGATGGTTGTGGTAACCCATGAATGTTAAAATACAGCACTTTAGAGGTGTTTATACAAGGTAGCATACATGTGTGTGCATTTATAAAGGTGATGCACTCATTTACAGGATATTGCATCTATACCTTGTTTAAAAAAATTATGATGACATTTTTTCTTTATTTTATTTTTTAGAAGCTTAGTCCACCATAAGCATTAGATTGTCTAATTCAAACTAATATTGGCTTCATTTTTCTAGTTTCTACTCGAATTTGATAAAATAGAAAAGGAAAAATAAAGATTTTTTGTCTACATATCTTGTCAGTAGTGCTTGCTTGGTGTATATCAAAACTGAACCCTGAAATGGGTAGAATCTCCACTTTCCGGCAAGATTATTTCTTGATCTCCGTTAACATCTTTCTCAAACTACAAAATGATATATATTTAATTTTACTATACGTGAGGGTTGTGTGTATATGAAAGTTTTTATAAAAATTAAAATAAACCATTTTTGATGTTTATAATAATAAACACTAATTAATTGTGTTGAAATCACCAATCGTTTTATGTGCCATTTTCATAGAATGAGGCCTTGGAGCATGTACAATAGTGAGCTGTAAGTCATTTATAACTTAACGTGGAGGAGATAGATAAAACAAAATAAGAATGGTTGTATTTACTGTAAGAAAAATACATTAAATACATAGGTGAGAGAAATAGATAGAGGAAGAAAATTAGAGTCAGCCTTATAGCTCACTTGTTATGTATGTTGGCTTTAATATGGACTTATTGCTATATGATGTACCCATATCTGAATCTGGGATATAAAATTAATCTTGTAAACATCTTGAAGTATATACATAGCATGATTCCAGTACAGTACTGCACACTTGGACTAAATATGTCGTTCTGTCAAATGTGAAACCTTCCAACAATTAATATTTAATATACTCGTATTCCACATGTTCGTTCATAATATTCGCATCAATAATGCAACTAGGAACATTCTGACATTGGTGTTTCGAGTAAATAACAGTACCATGCTCTATGCTTTGAGAAAACTGGATTGGTACCAGGGATGCAAGCGGTTACAGCAATGACCAACCTATCGGGCATCATTTCCGTAACAGTGATACTATTTCTGACAGTTAACATTTTTATTAGCCATGTATAAAATTTGTTTTTTCTAATTTTTGTCTTGTTGATGAATAGTTGAATTGATATTGCACAGTTAATTACAGTCTGACCGGTAATCGGTTTTCATAGAGTTACCATTTCCGACCGTTGATCTGGAACTACCACCCCCGTTCATTACCTGTTTGTAGAGGAGCGACGAAACGCTGTTATGGTCAGCTGGTCACTTGGTCAGGAGCCAGCTCGAGGTGAGCTCAATGGGCATTTTTGATGCTGCAAGGTTAATATGCTTCAGCATTCACAGTTCAAAGATAATTAACAGAAACTGTTCCGAGTGTTGTTAAAATCGGAGCTTTGTAACAAAAACTTGTCCAATAAAAGTCAAGTTATGGGTGCCATTTTTAAGAACCGGCCAAATTACTGTGGTAAAGGTCAAAATTTCTCCCATATGTTTGCTTACGCGGCGCGAATTAAAATAACAAATAAGTTTTGTTAGCTGACAGAGTGTGTACTCAACGATGAGTACAATATATAATAGCGCCGACAAGCCGAAAAATCGATTTACTCACTGTGAATGTTTGTTGTGCGTATGCGTGTTCCTTACAGTGAAAACGATGTAATGTTATTAACAGACCTAAAATGCCAACTACACTTGATAAATTAATCGCAACATGTGCTTAATTAATATAAATTGTAAACTTCTTGATTAATATGTGTAAAAAGTTCACCTGACCAACAAAATCCGTGCCCATGACGCGTCGTGACCGTTTTGCAATATCGACGGATTATCGTGTGGCCAACTGTCTGCAGAGCAAATTGTCTTTAATTTTGCCGTACACCACACCACTTCATACCTGGACTAATTTAAAGTTTGTCGTTCTATCGGCTCAGGCGTCAAACCTTCAACTATTTCCTAATTCATCAAATAATTAACGTCAGCTAATTTTTAAGCTAACTACCAACACAAAAAAATGTCCGGAGAAGAAATAGTATTGTATAATCGGAAACAATTCTTTTTTTTTAATAATGGAAATGGTTTACGTGGCCACTGTCATTAGACACACAGCCAATAAGTTGTCACACTAAAAAATAATTAAGGTGATGGGACAAATCTCTAACTTCCTATCCCTATAGTAAAAAAAACTGATATAGGATTTTTAAATAATTTAGATTCTATCCAGTGACACTATAGTTACTATGCCACCCAAAGTAGGATAGAAGATCCTCGACTATTGATTCCAAGCGTGTAGAACCATTACGTATAATATCCTGTTGCTCGTATGATAGCATCATACACCAAGAATGAAGCCAACTGGAACACATCAAGATAACCTGTATAACAGTAGACAACTTTTTGTTATTAAAAACCATATCATTTCGGCAATACCATATTGCCCAGCACAAAGCACTAATACCAAATAAAATCAATTTTTTATAGGTCTAGACAAACCCCTTAGCCAAGCACCAAAAATATGGTTCACATTACGGGAGGGGGATATTAAAGATAAAAACGATGCATCGCCATACAAAACGTGTAACATGATGATAATCAAAGAAAAGATGCTGAATGGTTTTTTGTGCATTGCAACAACAACACTCTTTGTTTCCCCCAGTTCCTTTTTGCCAGGTTATCTTTTGTTAGAATTACTTTTTTTTTGAAGAAACCACATAAAAACTTTGATTTTTAGTGGTATCTTCAACTCCTATAAAATTCTCTTGTGGATTTGTACAAACCACATTGTACATGGATTTTACCAAAAATTGATCATTCTTATGTAACGACCAAATAAAGCGGTCAATTTCATTTTACAAAGTTATAGTAGCTAGTCGATGAATCAATTGGGTCGTACAATTCACCTCCGAAAAGAGATATTTAACGGTGTAGTACTCATAACGTCTGCCAGAGATGTTCTTAGGCAGCGCGAAAACATAAAAAAAGGAAAGCAGAGTATGGACGACCAATCAGATTGGCAAAATCAGAAAATGTACCCACTGCTACGTAGTTGACGAAACGACCATACACCTACCGATAAGATGCATGGTTACTCACAGGAGTTGGACAGAGATCCAAAATGAACGAATACCGACCTGCGCCTGGATGAATAGAGACTTTGCGACACAATTGAAAATTGGTGGCTCTATACTCTCAACTCCCCCAATACTCTAGAAGGCCACTAAGTTCTACCATCGTCCTTATCTCCTACGGAGATCTAGTGCAAAAGAAATGCAATAATATTCAGAACAAGGCCTCCACCCTGGACATTATCGTCGCTAAGATAAAAAAGAAGTGCAAGCATGGGTGCATGCAGGAGCCTCGTGTCTCCAGGAGTTTGGTATTTTAGGAGATATAACCTAATGTGTCACCCTTTTTACGGGTGTATTTAGTAGGGACACCTTAAACATAACACACTAATATTTTTTCTAGTCTATTAATACATTGAAGGCAAAGTTTGCCCTCCTTCCAAAAAGATTGAAAAGGGAAAACAATGAAATTCGCCACCTCTTAAGCCGAAGAGTGTATTAATTAAACAAGGAATGTATACTGGACGAGCCAACAAAGCACAGGTACAATGAGCCAATGAAACAAACAAAATGTTAACTACTTGGTAAATATATTAATTGTATAACATGCTTCAATGCAACCAAGTAACAGTACACTTAGAGGTCTGTGTTATATAAAAGAAATCAAATTATAGGCATGTGATGATGCCATGTCTGAATGTTTTTTATTGATGACGGCGAATTAGTGCTTGTATGCACACGGCATTTCGGACTTGCAAACTCTGTCGTCTTCTCAAAACGAATATTTATACTCACTGCGATTTGTTTCTCCAGGCATAATCATTTTACCGCTTTGCATTCATACTTCATATTCGCTTTCTTCTAACAAAAAACTCCAGTTCTATGATGCAATGGGATTCAAGCGAGAATTCCCAAAATACCACTACTGCCAGTGTTTTCTCAGCGCTGTTGATAACGCTTGACACTTTTCAATTTGGTCTTCTGTTTGCCATTTCATCTCTCATCTTCTCTTCCCCACCCCTCTTGTCCTCTACCACTAAAACAGAAGACATTAGGCTCCTACACTATGCTGACCGAGGAGATGAAGTGGCACTCACGATGACACTAACATTAGGGCATCCTCAAATGTTTGTTGAGAAAATTTTCTAAATGCCCACAAATTTTCTATCAATCCCTTTTATGTCCCTAAAATTTGTCCAATCTCATACATACCGCAGAGGTTTCATCTTCATCTCCTCCATACCTATTCTGTTACCATTAAATATTCTACAAAATGACAATATTACCCTTACCATCTATCACATACTCGTGTGTTTTTGCTATTGAGAAAAATGCAATTCTTAGAGGTGAACAAATATTCACTTTAGAACAATAAAACAGCATGTAATTATTTGACCCACCAATTAAAAATTCTAATTTAATTTTTAAAATAAATGTCAAATTTTATTTGATAAAGTATGTACGAACATTTGAATTGAAATTTAAACCTGAATAAACAAATTTGGTTTTTTAATTAGAATAGTGTGTGCATTTCATAACACATTTGAAATATGTTTAAAAAATAAATTAAATTATTAAAAATTTGTCAAATAATTATGTATTATTTGGTTTTTTTTGTAATTCAATTTATTTTCACATTGATATTGATGTCTGTTGAGTAATTAGCACGGATACAAGAAAAGAGTAATATGGTCATTTAAATAAATATTTAACGGTCAACTTCCCGAAGAATGGGCATATAGAGAATGGAGGTAAAAACTAGGCATGCCAATGATTGGGCATAATTTATTAGTCGGCACAATAGCATACGGCACAATTATTGATATTGTAGATATTCTATGCTCTAAAATATAGCAAATTCTGCTGATTTAGTTTAAAGTACTTTCTCATTTTAACCAATCACAACCATCCCCTATTTAATTCAATCATTTTCTGACAGGATTACGGATAAGGGGTATCCTCGTTACCTAGAAATCATAGAGTACACGGAAGGTTGTGCCTACACAGATACGTTAAGAAGACTAAGGAAATCATTACCTAATACGGAAGGAGTTCGTATTAGGGAAGTCAAGACGGAGTCGTACTAATATAAGGGGAAAATTTTCCTTATCGTGCGGGTCTCACAGTCCGAGTCCTACTCGAGAATTGCTGGTAGCCCACGGTATAAAAGGACTAGTAACCCATGGGTTAAAGAGAGAGATCAGACCGTAATAGAAGCCATAAGCGTAGTTTGATAGCCATAGCCACTAAAGCCGTCGAGTTCGTATTCGGGTCTTCCGACTACAATCTCGCCGGGTTCCTGCTTCCACATATTGTACTCTGTACTCGGGATCTTTCCCGCTAGTAATCCCATATATACTGGAGTAGGGCTATTAACTTCTCAGGGCCTGAACCAGTATAAAAATCCTTGCTTGTGCTCTGTGAAGATGTCGTACTATATAGGACCTTACGCCGACGTTCCCTATTATTTACATACCCTGTCTACGGATACCAGCCATTGACAGTAGCACGCCTGGTGGGGGATCTCAACGTTTAAGGATCTTGCGACATGATCCCAGACCTTACAGACTACTACGCTACCGGGAGCTTCTTGTCATTGGCATAGACTCAAGTCGACCCCATCGCCGTCCCAACCTGCTCGATGAATACTTGTGGACCAGTTAGGGTCAGAGATCTCGTCGAGTTGACAAAGCTTGGGACGGTCGATCCACATGCGGCATGTCGTCCTGTCCAGGCAGAGGTGAGGACATCGACTACAACGACAAATTCCAGAATGCCTCGACAAACGGACATCCCCTTCAAGACTTCGACAACAAGGCACCAAAAATCCGCAGCCTGGTGTCCCATTCATAAAACCGCACGACACGACTGGCGAGATTGTTTGGTGGTTCGGCGCCTCGTGAACAAAGTTGGAGCGTCACCAGGCTGCAAGGACCTCGAGATTTTGTCCAAAGCCACCAGCTAGTGCCCAATCCACAAGACCAAATCACATGGCTTGATATGTTGTAGGATTTTCCTCTCCGTCACCCAATCCTCAAGTCCTTGGGTTTCATGTTCAGAAGAGACAGGAAAACAGGACGCGGTAAACGGAACGGAATCTAGTAGGAGCGTTCTCGTCATCGAGCACGACAACGAACTTGCTCAGATAGCACGACCAGCTCAATATCTAAACTCTCTTAACCAGATTTTGAGGGAAACTATGTATAATCCAGTACAAATCTAGCTAAGGGAGTTGAGGAGTGGGCCCATCGACTACAAGAGTCCACGGTGAACATCAGAATTGCTTTAGCATAGGTGGCCACCCAAACTCAAAAAGACCCACCTTGACAATCTGGAGATGTTTCGATGACAGAAATAATACCACAATCGGAGGGTGAAACGCCCGGCACACAAGACCTCTCCGAACCAGCGATAACCGAGAAGAACAATGACGAGGAGCGGAATGTTGATTATCATATACTTTCATCTCCGGAGTTCCAAATACGCAGAATCCGACCAGTCAGAGACCGATCACAATCCCCTCGAGCTCGTCGTCGGACTTACTCTGCAACGCTTAGAGAAGTTCGATGACCTGAGGGATTTAAGCCTATAACCATCGAAAATTACGACGGAAGCACCAACCCAGAAGAGTTCCTCCACGTCTACACAACTATCCTACATGCCGCAGGGGCGGACGATCGTGTACTAGCGAACTATTTGCCCACGGCCCTGAAAGGATCTGCAAGATCATGGTTGATCCACTTACCCACAGGGTCGGTCTCAACATGGGCAGACCTTTGTCATCCATTCATCACAAATTTCCAAGGAACGCACAAATTGTGACCTTCGGAGGACGACCTCTACAGTGCTCGTGGGAGTCGTTAAGAGAATACGTCTGCTGTGTCAACGAGTGCAGAAACATCATCCCTGGGATCACCGACGCGTCTATCATTAGGGCATTTAAGTCAGGACTCGGGGACCACTACACTATCCAGAAATTAGCTGCACGACGCGTCACGATGATTAGGAGACTTTTCGAGATCGTCGATCGATGCGCGTGTGCAGACGATGCCCTCAGAAGGAAAGGTGGCTTCAAGAAACCCATAATCAAGAAGAGATCGGATGGCGGTATCACGATAAGGGATACCAAAAAGAACCAATACGAACAAGACCGAGAAGTACTAGACGAGGTCTTCACTACGGGTCATTCTGGCTCACCAAATGAGAACCCATCTCGCCGACGATGCCCAATACACAAGACCGATACTCATAGATTGGAAAACTGTTATACCTTCAAAAGGGCGTTCTTACGATAGGACAAGAGTAAGGAAGACCCGACGTCTTCAAGTACATGGCCCTCTTCAATAGAAGACAACCCTCGCGTAACCCACATATTTTGGGGCTCTAGTTCCTACAATTCCAAGGGAATATAAGAATGCACAATGAGAAGTCTGTTCCGTCAAACAAGGAGAGAATAACCGGCTCAAGTGGTCTCAACAAATGATAAGGCTTTCCTAGGAGGATCACCCCCTGATATCAGTTTCTCCTGGAAGATTCCCTATATTAGTCGAGCCCACTATCTGGAACATAAAAATCTCGCAAGTTCTTGTTGACAGGGGAGTTCAATTAACCTGCTTTTCATAGACGCCTTAGATACCATGGGGATTCAGAGAATAGAGCTAAAACCTTCCGACCAGCTATTCCACGGAATCACCCCACAATCATCATCAAAGCCAATCGGGAAAATAACGCTACTTGTCACGTTCAGGCAGCAGAATAACTTCCGAACAGAGCAGATCACCTATGACGTTGTTGAATTTAACACAACATACAACGCCATACTAGGACGAACTGCACTCGCGACGTTCATGGCAGCTGCTCACTATGCATACCAAATACTCAACATCCCGGGGCCAAAAGGAACAATCACCGTCCAAGAGGATGCCATGACCGCGGGGAGGTGCGACAGGCGGAGTCTCGACATGCTCGACCAAACTCCCACCCAACCCACCACATCCAGCCAGTCCTCATACGCCAATAAATCCTTCAAATCCCCGCGACCGAAAGGCACCATAAAGACCATACCAATTTTGGAAGACAACCCGGAGAAGACGGTACGCATAGGAGCAACGCTCGACAACAGGCAAGAGCAAACACTCATTACGTTCCTACGAGTCAACGTAGACGTCTTCGCGTGGCAACTAACAGATATGCCAGGAGTGCCTAGTGAAGTAATTGAGCACAAACTAATGGTACGACCAGATGCCAAACCAGTAAAGCAAAAACTCTGAAGATTTGCTCCAGACCGAAAACAGGCTATACGAGAAGAACTCGACAAGCTACTCAAAGCCGGGTTTATTCCAGAAGTTCTTCACCCAGAATGGCTGGCTAACCCAATCATGGTTCGAAAGGCTAACGGCAAATGGAGAATGTGCATCGACTTCACAGATCTTAACATGGCCTGTCCGAAGGATCATTTTCCCTTACCACGAATCGACCAATTAGTTTACTCGACCGCTGGTTGCGAGCTACTAAGCTTCTTGACGCATACTCCGGCTATCATCAAATCAGTATGGCAAAAGAGGACGAAGAAAAGACTTCTTTCATCATGTCGTTCGGTGTCTTCTGCTACACAAAAATGCCTTTCGGGTTAATCAGCACAGGAAACACCTACCAACGCGAAATCCAAGGAGTGTTAGGTGATCAAATTGGCCGCAATGTAGAAGCTTATGTTGACGACATTGTCGTCAAAACAAAAACAAGCAACACATTGATCAACGACCTTAGAGAAACATTCAACAATCTTTGGCAACATCGACTAAAGCTCAACCCCGATAAATGCACTTTTGGTGTACCATCGGGAAAACTGCTTGGGTTCCTTCTTTTAAGACGAGGCATTGAGGCCAACCCAGAAAAGATCCGAGCTATAGAGAACATGAAATCACCGACAAGGCTTAAAGAGGTCCAAACACTCACAGGTTGTGTAGCAGCGCTAAGCAGATTCGTGGCAAAGATGGGAGAACGAGGATAGCCGTTCTTTGCATTACTCAAAAAACAAGATAAATTCGAGTGGACACAAGAGGCAGAGGAGGTGTTTCAAGCACTGAAACTCTACTTGTCCAACCCGCCAGTATTTGTTGCTCCCCGACAAGATGAAGAGCTCCTCTTATACATCGCAGCAACCCCATACTCCGTTAGCACAGTAGTTGTGGTCGAAAGAGATAAAGTACAGAGGCCAGTATATTACGTTAGCGAAGCTCTTCACGATGCCAACATAAGATATCCCCAGATTCAGAAACTACTCTACGGCGTCGTAATGACATCCACAAAGCTCTGACATTACTTCCAAGCACACAAGGTCATAGTTGTCTCTTCTTTTCCATTAGGAGAAGTCGTCAGGAACAAAGACGTTATCAGAAGAATCGCGAAATGGGTTGTCGTGCTGGGTCAATTCGACATCCACTTCGTACCACAAACTGCCATCAAGTCTCAGGTTCTCGCTGATTTTGTTGCTGATTGGACAATCCCAGAAAATAGGCAACACCAAAACTCAGATAAGGAAACGTGGACAATGGCATTTGACGGAGCAATGAACAGTCAAGGCGCTGGGGCAGGATTTATCTTGACATCACCAATTGGCGATAAATTCAAACATGCCATCCCTTTGGACTTCAGAGCAACAAACAACACAACAGAATACGAGGGTTTATTGGCTGGAGTCAGAGCAGCCGCTGCACTAGGAGTAAGACGACTAGTCATGAAAGGAGATTCTGAACTAGTCGCCAACTAGGTGCAGAAGGATTACAAATGCCAGAACATAGAGCTCGCCAAATACCTCATAGAAATATGGAAGCTTGAGCGACAGTTCGACGGCATCGAAGTTCAACACGTCTACAGGAAAGACAATGTTGAGGCCAGTGAACTCACTAGACGAGCATCTAGGAGGGAGTCTCTGGATCCCGACATTTTTCTTAAAATCATGAGCAAGCCTTCGGTCCAAATCCGAGATGACAACGACATAACAGCCTAGACACCAAACGACTCTAACAAAGCCGCGAAAAATGTCCCCGCCATCGAACAAACGGATGACTGGAGAACTCCCTTGCTTGAATACTTACGGAACGACAAGCTACCAGAAGACGACGTCAAAGCTGAAAAGCTAGCCTGTCAAGCCAAAAGCTACTGCCTGATAGACGAAATACTATACAAGAAAGTAGTAAACGGGGTGCTCTTAAAGTGCATCTCACATAATGACGGGAAAGAGCTACTTATCAACATCCACGATGCAGAATGTGGATCCCATGCTGGTGCTCGTACTATCGTCGGCAAATCTTTTCGATAAGGATTCTTCTAGACAACAGCCATCAAGGACACCACTGACATCGTTAAACAATGCGAAGCATGCCAATTTTTCAGTAAACATAGTAAAATGCTGACAACGGCTCTGCAGACAATACCTCTCTCATGACCTTTCTCTTGCTGGGGGCTGGATTTATTATTCGTAGCAATCGACAAGTTCACAAAGTGGAATGAAGCACAATCAGTAAGAGATATTAAGGCTGAACAAGCCATTCGGTTCATGAGAATGAGAAGCATCTTTTGTCGATATGATTTGCCGCATCGGATCATTACAGACCACGGCTCCCAGTTCATCAGTGCAGGCTTTCAAGACTACTACAACGAGCTCGGAGTTAAAATCTGTTATGCATCAGTATCACACCCCACGAGCAACGGACAGGTCGAACAAGCCAACGAAATCGTATTACAAGGAATCAAGACAAGGATTTACGACAGACTCATGTCATATGACAAACAGTGGGTTGAAGACCTTCCTTCCGTCCTTTGGGCTGCTCGAACTACACCAACGTCATCAACTAGGGAAACCCCCTTTTTTCTCGTATACGGTTCTGAGGCGGTACTCTAAGGAGAACTCTGACATCAGAGCACACGAGTACAGAAATATTATGACCAGGAACAAGAAGAGAGGCGTAGCGACCACGTCAACTTACTCGAAGAACATTGAGAACGAGCTGCCATTTGAGCAGCCGCATATCAACAAGCTTTACTCCGCTACCATCAAAAGCACGTTCGAACTCGCATCCTCGCCGTTGGAGATTATGTTCGCCGAGTACAAACACAGGTAGGGCAAAACAAGCTCTCATCAAAATGGGAAGGACCATACACAATAGTCCGAGCGCTGCGACCGGGCGCGTACAAGATAGCTGACGGAGACGGCCGTGGATTATCAAATTCATGCAACATTGATCAGCTACGAAAATTCTATGTATGAGCAATTCGTGTACGTCAGACTATACGAAATTCCACCATTTTGAATACAGAACTTTCCAGAAACACCTCAGGTTGAACTGATCCTAATAAACCTTTACGCAAGTCTGACAGGAACTCTGAAAGACCTACGGGAATTTTGGCTAGGTTACGGGAAATCTGACCAGTGAGCGGATAAGGGCCTATCAAATATTAACAGAGCCAAACAACCATGTCAGATTTGGTCATGTTAGAGAGCTCACTGGTGCGTATTAGCTAAGACCTGTAACCGGAAATTGGGTTTTCCAACCTCAGGCCTGGGGGCTAGGACAACGTAGTATCAACAAGGCAAGAGCAAACATGGTTGTCTAGCATTTCCCTTCGAGTACAACACTCTAAGGAAAAGCTGGGGGCTAGGGTAGTAGTCAGGACTAATAAAACAACGGACGGACTCATTGTCAAAAAGGCATAACAACCGACATACTTTTCTATTACGTTCTATACACACTTTTTATGCTAATTATTCTAACAAACACGAACAGCTTGAACATTTCATGCAGGTATAAAAACAAAGACCTTCATTAGAGGGATTTATGAGTTCAAACTACTTGGACGTTGGAAGACACAAAATATATACAACAATCTATTACAGAATCCTAGTGCTAGGACGAAGCAATGTAGTCTGGCAATTCTTGTACAACAGACATCAGGTCCTCGTGTGCTGGGGCAGATGGACCTTGTCGAACGACCTCGTCAAGGTTGTCCTCGAGTCGCACTACGCGAGCACAAGAAAGGACGTGTTTGGCGCCAAGCTTAATTTGGCAAACAATGCTTCATTCGTCTTCTCGGAATAACTAGCAGCGGTATTCGATAGTGACGACGCCACTGTCTCCAAGAAGACGTTTTCCCCCGACATGGGGGCTCGCCGTAACACTGAGCACCTCCACTAACTGGTCTAGTCGGTCCATGTGCTAGCGGATGACGGCTAGCGCGTCTGAGAAAGCATGGTTGGCGCTTCTGACCTTCTCTTCTATGGCAGCGCAGCAATCGTCAGCCATTGCCAGTGTTGACTTCATCTTTAGTGACTCTTCAGCACTCGCCTTGATCTTGTCTTCTAGGAAATTCTTCTTGTTTTCAAGTGCTGATAGAGAGTCCTTAAACTTTTGGATGTACTTCTCGGCCATGCCCAAGCCATCATCAATCAGACACCTGCCTTCTTCGTTTTTTGGAGGCTCGTGCAGAAGGCAATACTGGCAGGGGCAGGCAGGAAGAGGCAGAAATTGCTGAGGAGAGGGCGACACCGGTACTCGAGGGGAGAATGATCTTGTCCTTGGCAGCAGAAAGCCCCCTGTTGAGAGTCCGATGTTGAAATTGTGATCGACATGGGTGAACATACGGATGAAGGAGGAGGAAAAACAAGCTTACCCGAGTACTCTGCCTTGCATGGTCTCTTGATCCCGGGGATAGGGTCCCCACTCTGCAGGTTGTCGGAGGAGCCGTCGGAACGAGAAGGTCTACTTGCTCGTTTCTTTCAGGGTACTCGAGTACCACTAGATTCCAAAGCGAGGACACTCTCCTTGACCTCTAGATCATGTGACTCCTTAAGAGAACCCATGGCCTGATCAGCAAGAGCGCTGATGAGGTCCGTTAGAGGGAGGTCCTATATGAAGTAAGATTCGTATGCTCAAAACATCAAGAAAAGGTTGAAAGTGGGCGAAAGTTGCAGGTCTTACATTTATGATCTTAATCTTTGCCACGAAAGATAGCTCACGAATGGCTTGGGGGATTTCTGCTATAGGAGAAGGATGGTCGAGTACGATGTAACCTACTCGACACGCGACCATCGGTTCACTCAGAACTGTGATAAGGACGGAAATCGATATAGCAGGAAGGAAAGGGATTCAGACATAACGGGGAGAAGTCAGTATATACCTTCTTCACCTATCCTGGTCGAATCCTGCAGACCTGAATAGTCGAACGCGGGGTGGTCGTGTTGCTGTAAAGGCTGAATGTGGCACTTGACAAAGTCCTCAGCCACCTCGTACCCTGACAACCCTTTTTCGTGAAGGTTGTCGATGACATCGACAAACGACTGTAGGGAGGTGCTCAGGCCAGGACACGACGTCCATGTCGACAACTTCTCAGGAGTGCCGGTAGGCGTCTTGAGGAAATCTTCGTTGTTCGTGGTTCCTAGATAGAACCACTTGGGCCTCCAGGTCCCACGAGAGGTGGTACACTGAAGGGATATGTCCCGATTTTTCATTCTATCCCGTAGGCGAAATCCACAGCATCCCGACGTCCTTGTTTTCTCCATCATACGGAGATCGTAGAAGAAGCGAAAGAGGTCAAGAAAGGGTCTCACCCCTATGAAGGACTCATAGAGATAGATGAAGCGCTAAGGAAGAATATGGAGTTGGGGCTAAGGTAGAGAAGATGGATGCCGTAGAAATTGAGAACCAAGGAGAGGAACTCGGAAGGAGGAGTAAGGAAGCCACATTGGACGAATCCCTCAGTGACAATGGTAAACCCCAGTTTAGGGTTAGGGGTTTCTTCTCCTACATCCCTCTTGATGGCGGCGGCGAATGGGATCACTACCTCCGTCTCTAGTCGCTAAAGCGCGGAGGCATCCAGGGTGGAAGCACATAGATCCATGGAGACAGGTCACAAATTACCCAGATCTAGGGAGCGTTGGCTGGCGGAAGTGGATTTAGGAGGTGAAGAGCTCGTGCGACAGTGAAAAAGAGTCCGAAGGATGGTGGAAGGAGGGGGAGTTACCCCCACAAAGAGTAATTTATATTAGGCCCTAGACGGTTGGGATTCCGAGAAAACCGGAGTAATTGCCTCCAAGAATTTTTAGGTTTATGTTCATTAGACTTCAATTCGAATTTGACAGGACTAAGTGGACCATAGGGTTGATCGAGACCTCCTCACCTACTGGAAGTTTTCGAGAATGGTCGGATAGGGCTCATCCAAACAACCGGGTTCAAGATCCAAAAAAAAATTCTAGATGGAGTCAGGCTACTGTCAGGATTACGGATAAGGGGTATCCTCATTACCCGGAATCATAGAGTACACGGAAGGTTGTGCCTACACAGATACGGAAAGAAGACTAAGGAGATCATTACCTAATACGGAAGGAGTTCATATTAGGGAAGTCAAGATGGAGTCCTGCTAATACATTGGGCAAAATTTCCTACTCGAGGATTGCTGGTAGCCCACGGTATAAAAGGACTAGTACACCCCCATGGGTTAAAGAGCGTGATCAGACCGTAATAGAAGCCAAAAGCGTAGTTTGATAGCTATAGCCACTAAAGCCGTCGAATTCGTATTCGGATCTTCCGACTACGATCTCGTCGGGTTTCTGCTTCCACATATTGTATTTTGTACTCGGGATCTTTCCCGCTAGTAATCTCATATAAACTGGAGTATGGCTATTAGCTTCTCGGGGCCTGAACCAGTATAAAAATCCTTGCCTGTGCTCTGTGACGATGTCGTACTGTATAGGACCTTACGCCGACATTCCTCCATTATTTACATACCCCGCCTACGGATACCTGCCGTTGACACTTTCTTAATATAATACCTATGCAAAACTGTACAAATCCTTGTACTTTGGTACCGATAGAGTAATTCATAATTTTCTCTTCGTTGTCATATAATTCCAACTAAACGAGTAAGCCACTAATGGCATCGTTCTGGAGTTGTTGGTACATAAATAAAGTTAAATCGGGGTGCTCATCGGAGTGCCGATTTTAAAGAGATTAAACATTTGTTGCTAATTGCTGAGCGTGTATTATGCATCTTCAGTATCATATAGGTATACGAGGACCGACGTGAAGGTGTCTGCATGATAGAATGCTCCTGGCTACGGAAAAAGATTGAAGACTAAGTGCTTTCTCTATCTGAAAGAATGTACTAACTAGTACTACTCACTCCGTTTAATAATATAAATATTTTGTATGAGATGCGATTAATCATAGTATGGGTATTTTAGTGGTAAATTAAAATTATTTTTAAAAAATCTATGTATATTTGGAATAAATTAAAACTTTGATACATTGTGGAACACGAGGAGTACAGGAAAACAATGTATGATTCCTTTAAAAAACATACATGAACAATCCAAAATTTCCGTGGTGAGTCTGCACACCGACTTAAACCTGTCCCAGTGATGTCGGACTCCAGTTGATAGCAACCATATCGATCTGAGCCAGGAAGCAGAACGCGACAAACTGATGTAAGACAATTGATCTCGTCAAAGCAAACGATTAAAACCTGCGCAGAAATAGATTGTTCACTCTGCTATAATTTGCACGTGATGATCGACACACATACAAACAAAAAAATGTCCCCATGCATTTAAAGGAATAGTAGTACATTAGTACGCAAAACATTGTACTTGTCATGTCCGGCATTGTGGCAAACTACAACTTTCTTTTTCTGCGCCGTACCCTCTGTTTTTGTGGTAACTATAAATTTTAATTTCTGCAGTTTGTATATATACTCTTTAAATAACATGTCTCTGCGTTGGAATGGGCCAATACGAGATTGAGGTGGTGGTTACCCACGACATGGAAAAAAGCGGCATGCTGCCCACCGTGGAATGAAGGAGAAAGAAGGAGCATGCTACCCGCTTTGGAAGGGAGGATGAAAGGAATGTACTTTTACAATAGTAGAGATAAATTATAGTGCTTGATTCGATTCAACGTACAACAGTTGTATAGTCACATACATAGATATTTACTTGAACGCTGCCTTTTTCTCTCTTATTTGTCAGTAACCTAAACATGTATACATTATTGTCTAAACTTACAACACTATAATAAAAAAAATTGTAAGTTACGCAATACAGAAGGACAAGCGTTTAGATTAATAAGTTTATTCTTTTTTCATACCAGGTATTAGCCTAGATATGTTTGCTATTATGCTAATTTAGATAATTCTTTTTTGCATACATCGGTGGTAAGGATCACAGCAAGTGGATAAGTATAAATGTTCAATTTAAAGTCAGAGTATTCTTTGATTCATTAATTATAAAATTGAATTTAAATTACTTAATATTCCTCTACTTCAGTACGTTGACAAATTACGTACATAGAATAGGCACAGTTTCTGAATTTTCCACGCGAGGAAGTTACCGAGCAGCTTGGTAGCTAGCGTCGATCGACCGCACGGAAAATTCCAAAAGCGCGCGCGTGCGTATATACGTCACATCAAACTAGAAAGAAATTAAGCACTAGTTAACTCGATAAGGTATTAAATTTACGAAGTCGAGTGAGCGAGTTCAGCATGCAGTACAGTACACTGACTACAGATATCATCGACAGACGCCGTGGTCAAGCCGTCATCGATCTCTTGCTAGCCGCAACGATCTATCTATTTTCCTATTAACTCCTGCCTTCTAAGTGGCTGGATTGACCAGGCGTTTACTAACTGAAACACACACACACAGATGACAGATGTCTAGAAATCAATTGAGAGAGAGAGAGAGAGACAGAGCAAGTTCATCTCGTCGAACGTAGTCAGCATTTTGTATTGTGCGGCGCGCCTTGATGATCTAGCTTGTTGGAAAAAAACATCCAATGTTGTCGCTGGACGAAGGAACATCATTGAAGATCTCTCTTGTCTAATTAGCGCACGTGCGGCAGGGTAGGTAAGATTTGGGTTTAGATCGGATTTGGAAAATTATGTAACATCGCGTGGTTGCGTTTTTGGACGGTCGGACAGAGGACTCAAAGTAAGACAAAATATTCACAAATGGCAATTTTGTTTTTACCCCTACTTTATTGTCAAATATTGTTTTTACTCTCGTTTTTCTGAAATGAGTGTAGTGTTTACCCCTATTTTACGGTGAAGTTAATGGTGTCAGGAGTCAGCAAAACATCATTTATACCCTCACTAGTTCTTTCATATCCGTCCTTTATATTTGATGAATAATTATGTTTTTGCCCCCATTTTGTATATGCAGTTTGATAATATTCATATTTAAAAACAATTAATGACAAATTCAAAATTTTGCATGATAAACTAAAAATTTTGAGACCAATTTGAGAGAAATTAGACAAATTTTGAAAAAAAAAATGACAGCATATCCCCCCTTCTCGCCGCCGGCAACGCAACCTCCACATCCTCAGCACATTCGCTGGCAACGCCCATTGACCTGCCGCCATCAGCTGCGCCCCGCAGAGATGGTCGTCGCCGCCCAGCCACGCTCTGCCTCTGCCACCACCGTCAGCTACGCCCCACCCCCGTCACCACCCGGCTGAGCCGCCAATGCCAGCCACGCCCCGCCGCCGCCTGGCTTCTCCACAAGCGAACAGAGGCCGCGGCCACCGTCAGCTACGCCTGACAGAAACATCCATCGCCGCCCTCGACTCCTCCCCAAGCGAGCCACTGCCGCGACTGCCTAATCCCTGATGTCGGGTGGCGGGTGCCGCCTATGTTGCGGCTCTTATCGCCGGCCTTTGCCCCGTGAAGTCGCTACCGACGGCCTTCTTGCCACGCCGCCACCGTCAGCTGCGGCATCGTCGCCGGCCTTCTCCTCTCTGTCTATGTGATAAAAAATATAGATAAGGGGTAAAAAGGTAGTTTCATGTGTAGCCAAAGATTTTTTTCCGTCTGTTTTCTTTACCCCTTTACTGTAGCTATGTCAAGTCCCATAAAAAAGGGGTAAATGGCTGGTTCATTTTTTTAAAAAAAACAGGATTAAACACAAAAACTCTCAAAAGTAGGGGTAAAACCAATATTGGCCTTCAAAGTAGGGGTAAAAATGAAATTATCTCTATTAACAATGGTGTGGCATTCCGTTAGTACTTGTCCGAATAAAATTAAAATTGCATACAATCATGTGCCTAATCTTTTGTATGCAACAACTAGGATCACACCCACATCGAGTGCACATGGCGATCTATGTGTAAAGAATGGATCGTATGGAGAACATGAAAAGGAAGACTAAAAAATAACTCTCACATCGAATCGAGAATAGAATGGGTTGTACAGAAAATGTGAAAAAGGTTATGGTATGATCCGGATCACACAAGATTATGGTATGATCCGGATCACACTGTTGGATTTAATTAGGGTTGGACTCATTTAAATCTAATAATAAAACTTTAAAGGCACATAAAAGTATAAATTATAAGCCAAGGTGATGAGTATTCTTTCACCGGAATATCCGATAAAGTCACCGGATAGTTCAGTAAAAATTCTCTGCTGGATGCTGATTTTTTACCAAACTGTCCGGTGGACTGTCCGGTCAATTGTCCGGTGCTACCGGAATGTCCGATAAAATAGCTCTTTGGGAACAGAACTATTTTACCGGACTGTCCGGTGATGTTACCAGAATATCCGTGGCAGGCGAACATTAGAGGTCTTAATGACTACGTTTACTCTTCATAAACAGGTCATTAGAACTCAATTAGGCAGCTATTCATTCCTCCTTCCTCCTTGGCGCATAAGAAGTCACTCTCTCATTCTCTTCACCATTGTTCTTGGAGTTCAAGCTCTTGCATTCCAATTTCTTCATTCTCGATTCTAAGTTCTTAGTTACAAAAGATCTTGGAACGACCAGTCCTTCGGAACTAACGCCGCGTCGCGAGTACCTGTACGGGTAGACAGGCGATATAGTTTTTGGGGAGCGCTTCCACGCGACTGCTCAAGGTCTTTTTCATGGCGACAAACGAGGTGAACGTCAATAACAATGGCAATGAGACTGGTGATGGATCGGGTACACCGGGAATCGACGGAGGAGGCAATGGAGATGGCAACGGGGGAGGCAATCATGGCGGATCAAGTAGTTTATCTACATTCAACTCTGGGTATGATCTTCTTACTTTGATCATGAAATGATAAGAGTTATCGTGTTCTTTTTGGTGCTGAATAAATTTAGTTTTATGCACGATCATTTCCTTTTATTGCATCATGATGTTAGTTATTTCTTTATCAAATTTCTGGATTAAATTATATCAAAAATTGACTAGATTTCCAACACACACAAGAAAATTATGATAGACATGAAAGATACAATCTAGGCAGTTTAACCCCAATTTCTTTTTTTCATCTGGCCATGATTCCGTATCCAAAGTCCTAATTCCAACTAGGACACCACCCCTTGGAGCTATAAATGTACGTGTCTCTATGGTGCTCAAGGACACAAAACTAAGTCTGGATACACAGATATGCCGCATGCATCAAAGCCTAACGGAAATGATTCGTCAATCCACCTACTCGTCTTCCACTAGCCCTATATTTAAGTTAATACGCCAAAGTTATCTATCGATCGAAACTAGAAGTGTGTAAATGTTTTGCAAAGTTTTTACCTTCTTCGAAGAAGTGTATGGTGTCGTATGCAGTCAAACTTGTAAAATCAAGGTTTTGATTAGTATTTTGTGATGAACAATTGGCTTTATAAATGATATATTTAAATAAAAATTGGTTTGGCATATTTGAGGTTGTTGGTGTGTGTGCGTATGACTTATGTGGGTCAGGTTGCGATATCTGTGCCCGGAAACGGTTGTTTTGCCTATTGTGTGTAGGTGACTTGAGGTCAATGCTTGGTCAATAACGAGGACTGGGACTAGGTTCAGGAAGGAACTGAGGTCTGGAGCAGTCAGGAGGCCATGTGACAAGATTGGACTAGAGTCAAATATCTTGAGGTTAACTTTGGTCAACGGTGGGATCGGGACTATACTTAGGGAGGAGTAGAGGTCCGGAGCGATCAAGGATGCCGGATGACGAAGTTGACGCAAGGTGACACACGGTGGAGGGACACAGTGTTGGTGTTGTTCATGACGGGCTTCGCAAAATTGTGTGTGCGAGCGTCGAAGAATTACGAGAAGAACAGTACTTGGGGTACTGTACATGGATGTATGCATGTGTACGTGCATGCATGGTATTGATGCTTGGTTTGGTGGTGGTCTACGTGCAAGGCAACGTACATGGTGATGGTTTGTGCATACGTGTGTATGGATGGATCGATCGTGGAGTACAAGTCGGTGACTTGGCTCATGGAGAGATGGATGCTGTACGGAGCTGCCTGATTGGTTGGCTTGGTTGATATGCATATACGTGTGCGTAAGACCGATGGATGGGGATTCGGTGTACGGCAGTATATGCAGAGTCCGATACAGTTTTGGTTCGGCTGCGGCTACGGTTTTGAATAAAAAGAAAATGAATTTTTATTTTTAAAAAATTGTAATAGAGTCCTATTAGGAATTGAGTCCTACTAGGAATAGAAGATATTTGGTATAAATAGAGAGGGAGGCTTAGCCTAGAGTTTTAGCCACAATTAAGAGATTTGAGTGCTCTTTATTTTAGGGTTTTTGTAGGGGTGCTTTGACTGCACCTTGTGACAATATATTTCAGCAATAAATATTATATTCAATCATCAAGGCGTTTCCAATCACATAAGTTGCTTGAATTGATTTTGTTCGTTTTGCTGAAATTCTGAGATAGCTAGATTACGAGGGTTATAACTTTTTAACCGTACATACATTATTTTGTAAATCCGTTCGGTGGAGTTGTTTCTTATATCTTCTAGTTTATTGTGATAAAATTTGGGATAAATCCAACGGTTGGTTTTTACGTAATCTGGTTTTTACTAATATTTTGTTAATCTGTTTTTTGATTCGAAAATTAAACTTTCGCTGTCAATACCTACTATTCATCCCCCTCTAGTAGGTTAACTTATCGTGTTCGATCCTACAAAACTACCTTCCCACATCGCGTCCACCTTCTCCACAAACATACAGTGCCTAGGGTCAGGAAAACGGCGTCGCTCCATACTTGTTGGGAACTGCCACATCATTGGGAAGCTGATAATGTGTGGAATTAATTCTCCTTGGTTTCTTTGTAGAACCAGCTCTCTCCATATTGTCATGGCAGCCGAAGAAGCACGAAGCCGTCCTCCAAGTACTAGACAAGTGCATCTCAAAATAGAACAGGGAGAGGTTCGGCTCTACTCCAATAAAATTTTCACGTAGATGTACGAAAATGCTAACAACGTAGTGGAGTTGGGAGTAAAGTAGACGAGAGAAACACATACAAAACCAAGGAAAAGAATTCCAAGATGGGGGAAGAAAGCTGCAGAGTATTACTCTTCTCTAAGGGCATGTATATGTATAAAAATTGTTATCCGCTTTGTGTTTGTTGCTATTTTGTTAGATCATGGTATCAGCAATCCCTTGGTTATAAGAATCTCGTATTCGATTGTTCCATATACAACAGTTTGATTTCTTACTAAATTGTATTTTGCACCGGTTAGGACGTATCTAGTTTCACTTTGCACCGGGTTTAATACATATTTTCACTTTACACTGGGGTACATCATGAAAAGAAGTTTCACTTCGTACCAGGTTGTACCAGTAAATCTTGTAAAATATATGAATGAGAATTAGAAAATAATTTTGTCGGGGGATCTGGGAGCGATTCCCTTCGGCGGGAGGGTCTAAAAGACGTCCCTTGGTTTGTTCGGCCCAAGGACCGGTGGTTCAAGTCTTTTCAGGGGTTCGGGCGGAAGCGGATGGAAGCGAGGAATGTGGTGACGGGGCTC